>VDFB02253680.1:0-88306 GCA_007258455.2 Sequoia sempervirens | reverse complement strand
GCTCTATCAAGCAGACAATAAAGAAAATGTTGGCTCAAATTATATGGAGGCAAAGATTCATAGCAAGGTTAGTTCAAAACTTGCTTCAATGTTTATTTCCAACCTCTTGGAGTTTGTGAAGGTCAAGGCAATAGGAAAGGCCTAGCATTGACCTTTGTAAGGGAAGAAGTTAGATGGGGTTTGGATGTTGCTTTGGAATATGCAGTGGTAAATGTCACTTACACTCCACCTCTTGTAGGAGGGGAATTTCTTAGTCTAGTCTTGATGGTGTCTTTCAGAAAATAGAAGGCTAGGTTTGTCAAGTTAAACCCACAATTTCTCTTGTCAAGTTAAAGGGTGAAAACCCCTAACTTGGCAAAATTTGGACACATTTCAAGACATTTATACAAAGAGATAACTGCAAATTAAAAGAAATATTACAGCAAAGGCTCAAGAATAAGGTTTATATTTACAAAACTATCTTACAAGCTTTAAATCCGAAGTATATATAATCAAAATTATAATTTTTAGGATAAAATTATATTTATAATCAACTATGCTATTATTATTGTGAGTCAAGGTCATTTATTTAAGGCAAAATAAGCAAATTTTAAAAGGAACATTACAATATATATATATATATATATATATATATTCAAGACATTTATACAAAGAGAGCTAACTGCAAATTAAGAAATATTACAAGACTCAAGAATAAGTTTTATATTTTCAAAACTATGTTATAAGCTTTCAATCCGAAGTATATATAATCAAAGTTATAATTTTTAGGATAAATTAATATTTATAATCAACTATGTAATTATTATTGTGAGTTAGGGTTATTTATTAAGGCAAAATAAGAAAATTTTAAAAAGGGATATATATATTGAAATATCGGACCCCAAATTATCATACAATTTTGTTTTTGATTCCATGACTCTAGGTGAACAGGCATTTCGTCAAACAGTTTGTTGGCTGTCCACTATGAAGGTTTTCTGATTTTTGTCACTTGTGACAGATTATCTAAAGGTTCTTGAACATATTTTCCCTCATAAATGCATTTAGCATTCATAGATTCAATGAGACATTAAGACAAACAGTTACCATTCAGTCTTCATGTTTGGATATAATGAATATTTTCATTTTGATTGCTGTTCAAAAATGAGAATGCAGAGATATGTATATTGACTGATCTAACCTCTCAGTGTAGCAGATGTACATCATCCAAAACAGCTACAGCAGAAGTTGCCTCAACCTTATGGACTAGTTATCTTCATCTATGACCCACGTTGTACTTTTAGTTGACCTGTACACTATATAAATGTAATGCTAACCCTCCTCCAACCACGTGTCCCTAACAGCAGAGCTTGGGTGGCATATTGATGAATAATAAACATCATCATTAAACCTTATAACTCCCAACAACTTTTACGGCCTCAACCAAAAATGGTGCGGTTCTTCATTAAAAGGTACAGCAGCTCCTTAAGACTGCTGCACTGCCATATGCATTCTTCAAAAGCTTTAAATTTGTGCATCGACCCCTTCCTTGGTGTTTTAGATTATATGGCTCCTTATATTTTTTTAAATATGGTGACTTCTTTGAATTTTCATGTGCTACATAGGACTTGTAGAAAGCAGCACTGAAAGTTTTGGGAGCTACATTGGCATAACTAAAGGCTATTCAAGCCTTTCATAAAAGTTGGCCTCTTCCTACAGCCGCTAAACTTAATAAATTGACCCGTCACAAATATCTAGAGTCCAAGCTTGTTGAATCATTAGCAATTATTTGACTGTACGATCAAGTACGACTCTCCTAGGATGTATGGCAACACCTTTAATAAAGAAGAATGAAGGAGTTATACAGTGAATATAGGAGTCGCTACCATCTAAGTTGCATTTCCCAAGACCATCGACTCAGCACTTTGACCATTCAAAATCTAACGTGGATCTTCAAATCAAATATAACACTATTGCTGCTTTACAAGAGGAATATTGGCATGACCATGGACTTCATAGGGGTACAAATAGTATCATTCATACGGATGGAACTTTCAAAATTAATGCATGTTAATCTAAAATCTTTAATAATGAAATAAACCACTGATTTTTTCTTCTAGTAAACCCCAATAACAATATCACTAGTGCAGTCGAGCTAATGCAAGCACATCAATATATATTCAATTCAAATCCTCTTGTATTTTCCATTGACTAGTAAGATGCATATATCTAACAACTCCACAATTTAACAAACTTAGCAAATACCCTGAAATTTGTCTCTAAAAGAGACTTCCCAAATTTCGTAACTTCAATGGTTAAATCCGATTGGGAACCTAGATGATTCCACCTATAAAGGAACTGGGTTTTTGTCCAATCCTCCAAACCCAAGGGTTTCCATCCTCAAGCTCCTAAACTAAGTTCTCCAAGAAAACATCAAAGATAAATAAAACCAAGCATAATCTGAAAAATGGACTTCCCAAACCTTTTAACTCAACTTTTTGTAACTGCCTCCTCTTTCTTGAAAAACCCAAATTTACTTTTAAAATTTAACTCCTTATTTCTCCAAAAAAAGTGACTTTATTAAATATTTTAACTTTTCCGACTTAAGTCACTTTTAATAAAATAATTGAATTAATTAAATTAAGTTGCCATTAACTTAATATTTTTTCGACAACATAATTAATTATTTAATTATTAAATATTTGCGTATCAATACAGAAACTGCAGAAAATATGAAACTTTGACTGGAGACACCACTGAAGATGTCAAAATACTCCAGATCACCTCGAACAACTGATAACCTTTCTAACAACACTAACTATATCCAAGAAAACCAATAGCTACAATCAATGCTAATCTAATAAAAAATGGGGATATTGCAGTCTGCCCTCCCCAAAGATTGCTCATCCTCAAGCAATGTCAAGGCACCCTCAATAACATCCAGTTGAATCCAACTGAACCCAAGTGTAATCCCGAAGTCCAAAGTCAATCTCTAGTAATGACCATATTGTCGCTACGCTACCTTGATAAAAACTATTAGCTCATCCTAACCCAACTGCGCTCTCAACTCCTATGACCCCAAAAAGCAATCATCACCAACACCCAAGCTGAAATGCCTGAAAGGCTTGAACCCACTACCATGAATCATATCCTGCCAAGGCATCTCAGTGAAGCCAATGTCTACAAATCCACTGTTAGACTCGATCCTAAGCATTAGAAAAGAAAATAAGCTCAACCTGTCATGTCCTCGATTTGGCGATGGTGAGAGATAGTGTTTATCAACACTAAGATGGAATTTAAATATTTTAAATAATATAATATTAATAAATAAACTATTAGATTATTTATTATTCTTTGGCCGACCTCCTTGAGGAAGGCATTTGTCTCTGGTGGCTGGCCTCACTTGGGGAAGGCGATAAGTATGCATATTTATACTTGTTACTTGGCGGAGTTCTTCATGACGAATTTGGTTGAGAACATCCATGCGAATCTACTAGGATGTAGCCCTTGGCCGATTCACACACAGATATTGGACGCAACCCCAATCCTGTGAATTCGTCTTTGAAATCGATCTTTCCACCAATCTGAGTTATTTATATCTCCACACAGGTACTGAGAGGTATTCGATTGCATCTCTGGTGGCCGAGCTATTGCTCTAGCCACAAGCCAACTTCACCACCGCTTAGGCGCACCCAAAAGGTGGAACTGGAGTCTTTTCAAAGGTGTGAACATCAGGAGTTGAGCGATATGGAGTATCACATACATATATATTATAGAGGCAATCGTTATCTGGCTGCTATTTCATGGGAGTCTAATGTTGTCGTCCCTTGATGCAATGGAAGAGTCGACACGAAGGAAACACCAGCTTGGCCGCTTGAAGACATTCCCACAAAGAATCTAATCATCCAAGCGTTGGGTGTTTGATGGTGCCTGGCCTACGAGTCATTATAAATTCTGCATCTGTTTTCTAGTACTACTAATGTGTATGTGAATTGTTTCTCAGATCTGAATATCATTGTTGCTTGTATGGTCCGTCTATTTCTAGATTTCAATCTCTCTGTATTTGTTAATCATTGTGCACTGTGGTTATTGAATGATAAGTTGTTTTCTGATTCTAAAATATATCGAGTGGCTAAACTATGTTGATATGAGTTATGATCTTATGCGCTGAATTTCCAAACTAGCATTACATTTTTGTGTGTGTTAAGGGGTAGTCATATTACAAAGCCATAAAGAATATGTCTCAACATATTCCCTCGTGACATCCCAAAAATGAAACAGTCCACTCACTGCCACAACTCTGAAATTTTCCAACCAGGGAATGCCTTTGTTGTCGCCAACTGAATACATGTCATCAACACTTAATCTCCAAGTGTCAATGGAACAGTTCCGAACACACCAACACACCCAACCCATTGCAATCAATAAGGAATCATCTAAAGATATGCATACCATCTCCATGAAATATCTGTAGTGACTATCACTCACCAGAGTGGAAGCAATAAATAAATGAACTATGTCCAGAAAAATTCTAACAACCAGCTGCCCTAAAGCTTGCCAAAGCTCGAAATCAATCTGCTCATGAAAGGATGTCACCATAACCAAAGTGGAAATGTAAGGACAACGGTAATCAATCTGAAATCCCACTAAAAACATAGACAAGATGAGTAGTGAAGTAGCTGAAGAGTCATCTCCTATGGTCAAATCAGCTCTACCAACCAGCCTCAACCATAAAGTACTCAATTGTGGATCTGAAGAAGCCATCCAACTCATTTGCAAGCCAAGAACTAAAGTCATGTATAAGCTGATCAAAAAGTGGACAGCAGTACCAACTCCGAAGTTTTGTCCACCACTCCAATTCTAAATCAACATCTCACCTCTGAAAACTATCCCTGGATCCCAAATCTTGAGATTATTACCAATCATACTTACACACATGTCCTCATGACTTTCATCAGTTTCTTCATGGATCTCATGCATATTATCTTTCATTTCAAGATGTTCATCATTATGTACAAATCCAAAAAGTGTTATCATGCTCATACCAAGACACTAGACTATTGTTAACACTCACAGAATCCACATTTTCTTCATTCCTTTCAATTGTATCTTCATAGGTTTCATGCACCCCTTCAACCAACGTTGAATGCTCATAATTATTTGTTGATTTCCGAAGTGTATCACGCTGAAAACTGCCTTCATTACATGTTATATCTGCTATCTCATGGCTGCAAGCTACCTCTTCATGTGAAAATTGATCAGCAAATTTCAAAAAATCATTTTCAGGATGTGGGTTCCAATCTTTATCAGCATATTGAATTCCCTTAATATGAGGAATACTAGAATCATTATATAATGTTTCACATCTATGAAGTTCATCAATCCCTTCAACTAATTTCTTAGTCTCCATAATCCTTGCATCACTTTCTTGTTCCTTGGATATGGCTGCAATAGAAATAGATTTTTCCACTCTTTATAAGGAATAGTGAGTCATACTTAACTGTAAGCAAAGACCATCAACCTCTTTTTCCTTGTCTTCAGCAAACTTGGTGGCAAAGATCCCTGTCCATAAGCAATTGTAAATAATCTGATTTCATCATTTCTAATGCTTCTTTGATAGAGTACAATTGAGTAAGAGTGACTCCATTTGCAATTCTCTTTTGCCTCTCCTCTAGCTTTCCAAATGAGATCTTCAACATATTTGTGAGTATTTGTCATGCCCCCGAAATTGCAACACTAAAGTATAAAAACCAAACATTGAAATGCAATAAATAACAACAATATAAATATTTACATATTATAAATTTTAACAATTTAAATATTATTATAATTATAATCACTATAATAAAATACTATAAATATTATATATATATATATATAGATAACTAATATAAAAATAAATATATTAACAATAAATTCAATTTATAAGATACATATAATATATCACCCATATAGTATGGATTGTGAACAAAGAGCAGTGATTATTAGAAGAGGGCACAAAATTTTTAAGGCTGTGATTGATAATAAGGAGGCAGCAGTCAGCAGCAATGAACAAATACAAGGAATTAAAGTTTGAAGAGCAGCCTTGAGATCTTTAGGAAAGCAACGACAATATGCAGCAGGACAGCGATTATATTCCATTTAAAAGGAAGCAAATGATTAATACCTTTCAAAGGAAATGACTAAGATAAGTAATGTGAGCAATCATAATAATCGACTACAATGTGAGCAACCTTATTAAGCAGCAATCATAATAAGGAAAAGCAGGTTATGATTAGAAAGGGCAGACAATTAAGTCAAAGGTAGTAATCATATGAAAGCAGCGATTATGTTTGAAAAAAGGAAAACTAAGATTATGTTATGAAAGGATGCATACATGAAACAAGATGTCTTCTCATGAGGTCGACTCTCTTAGAAGATATATAAAGGGCTTGTGAAATGAATTGGAGAGGGGAAGGGAAAAAAAAAGAAGGATACAGATCTGCATATTAAAAGAGAAGTTAATGCAGATATAGAAGAGATTTTAATGCATATATATATATATATATAAGGAATATGTGTAGATATAATTGGGTAAGAGAATAAGAAGGGAAAAGCTGGGCAAAAGAACAGCAAATTTGAAACAAGGGATGAGAATTGGAAATTATAAATCTATTGGATCAAATGTCAGTAGCAGAACAGAAATATATTTGGGAAGTAAGTTTATATATATATATATTCATGCAAAGGTGTGTGTATATATATATATATATTCATGCAAAGGTAATTATCGAAATTAATTAGGAATATTTATATATATCCGTTTATGTTATATATTAGTATGTAATAATAATGCTTGCAGCAATTATTAATCCTTATTAGTAATTATTCAATTGAACTAATTTCTTGTTTCTCTTTAAGTAATATCTTCTGAATATTGAAGACAGATCGAACCATCTAGAAAAGTTTATATATTCAGGCTAATATCTGAAAACCACAGCAAGTCGATCTGAATTAATCATCTGCGTTAATAATTATTACATCTGTGTGCTGGGCTATAGCAATCATATATTTTCATTGATATTGTGGTATGCAATTAGATGTATATATTTTGAATATATGAATTTCATGCATTTTATGTACAACCTAATAAGAACTGCATTTCTAATTAAATTATTGGTTCAAACTTAAGTTACTTATTCCTCTACAATCAATCATGGGAAGGAGAAACCGAAGTACAAGGGGGGGTAGCAGTTACGAGGTTTCATTCTAAGTAGGCCACCCATAATGGATGATTGAAGTGTTTGCCATTTGTGGGCCAAGGGGGTTGCCTATCCACCCTTGGGCTTAGAAAGAAGAAATGCTTTGGGAATCCTATTGCAGCTTCATCTCCGACCTTCCCAATGGATGATTATGGGAGTGGATAATAACCTTAAATTCATGTTGATAGTTACTTATCTGTTTTAAGATCAATGAACCTCATGTATGTCAACTAATTTAAGGTTGTTGCAAACAGTACAAATGATCAAACTGATTGTTTATGAATTATAATATTGGCTAACATAATTGCAGGGTTAAAACCAGAGTCTATTGGTAAGTTATAATTTAATAAGATATATTTCTTATTTTTCCATTGAAATTGTGATTTTAGGGCAAAATCTAAGTATATCCAAAAGGGGACATTACAGTATCATCTGCCCTTGTTAACACTTGCACCACTTTCTCATCTATAACCACAAGTTGGTCCTTCAAATCTTGCAATGCAAGAGGTCTTTGATCAAGTTCATCAAGGTGACTTGGGCTGCCACACAACATTTTCTGATTTGCTTTCATTTGAAGGTACCATATCATCATCAAAATCTGTTTTCTCACTAGTTGATGCCTTGCAATTCCCAAGTAAGAATGATGGGACAGTGTTATGAACAAACCCAATATCATCCAATGAATCCATCTCTTCACAAGGCCTATCAATAACCACCTCAAAATCACCAAAATAGAGACTCGTGTACACCTCACTTGTAGAAGCAACAAGTGACTCTTTTTCCTTAATGTTCATAGTATTGCTCTAGCGGAAGGAAACATTGTGGAATTCATTCTTTTGATTGTTTGTCCATACATCCTCATTTGCTGATTTAGTGAACTCCAAATCAACAGATTGTTCGTTCTCAGCATTATTGTGAAGATCAATGTACTCGACTTCATGAATAGAAGCACTTAAAGAACTAACTTCATCCTCATTCTTAAATGCAACATAGCCATCATGAACAACTTCCACCTCCTATATCTTTTTTCCAACCACTTCTTCTTTGACTGTTTGTTCTTCCTCTAGCCTCTTCACCTCTTTACCTGTGCATTGGTGATTAGGCTCCCATTTTCCCTTGCATGAAAAACATAGATTTTGCCTTCTATGCTCTATTGGCGTTTCAATTAGCACCTCTGGAGTGCTTATTGGAAACGGACAGCTATGCACAGAATTAACTGCTCTTCAAATTAGGAGGGGAAGCTCCCTCTTTTGCTAATGGTTGCGTAAAAGTAAAATAAACTAAGTTCCTATCTTTTTTACTCAGCAGTAGGGCACAAGGGTGATAAAACACAATGCGTTGCAGCTAAGGTTTTCTCTAGTTTCTGCAGATATTAACTACAACTAGGCTAACTTTTAATCTATCCTATTTCCTCTAGAAAAACAGAGCAAAAGGATATAGGAGCAGGAATGGAATGGTTCAATCACTTGGACGAACTATCTCTTAGAATGCATCTGAAGGCTCTGAACTTCCAAATTTACGCCGAAATAGAACTCATGCAAGTAATCAACAAACGGTAGGCTAGATCTCAAGATTCCCAAGGAGGCGCAGTGCTCTTTCCGAGGTGTGGGCTAAAACCTAGACTACTAGAAACAACATATAACAATAATCCTACTCTCTAAATTCCCAAGGAAGCGCGGTGCTCTTTCCGAGGTGTAGATTCAAAGAAAGATTATTGGAAACAACATACAATGATAGATCTTGAGACTTTTGGATCAAAGGCAAGGTGGCTCTCCTGATTTATTATCTCAACTTCGATGAAAGATTACACTTTGGGACAGCAACTTGTGTCAAAGAGACAACCACACAAGAAACGATCAACCAATAAAACATGAACATAGATTGAACACACCTATCTGAATAGAAAGAACGCAAGTTGTGCGCGGCGTTTAGCTATAACAAATATGATTCAAGAACATATACTAAGCGAACAAAGTTGAAGGCTTTTGAGCTCAACGTTTTGCTGCCGTGAAGTAAAGTTAAAATACAATGAGCAAGGATACTCTTATTTATAGAAGCTCAAAGGAGTAGGCAACCCTAAAATCTCCTTGAGTTAACACTTAGTTCTTTCCAATCTACAAGATTTATTCCTATGTCTAAAAGTAGGTAACCTAACAGTTAACTAGAAAGTCTACTTCAGTTAACTAATTCTAAACTAAAAGAGAACTCTAATATACAAAAGTGCCTCCAAAATAGACATGCACAATTAGTGGGCCAGTGAGTTAACTTGGAAAGAGGCATCAAGTTAACTCCTGTGTCATAAATGCTATCTTGGAAGGGTAGGATGTCCTAACAGAGTGTTTACACCTCATCAACTTGAGTTACCAGTTCCTATAACTAGTCATTGACTACCTCTAGCTCTGGACAACTGATACTTTGCAAGATGATGACGTGTCGTCGCAGCATTTCCTTGCCTCCCGCAATCTGCTCCTGATATTCAATAGTCTTGGCAGCTGTGTCATCTAGCTTAACTGACATGGCTGCGATTTGACTTAACCTGCAATCAATTGGATCACCGCAGAAACTGCTACGGATGAGATCCTGAAATTGTGTTTGTACCTCAGCTAGCTCGACATATGCACCTCCTTCATGCTGGTAAAGGAAAGGGATAGATGTCGAACTTGATAACCCCTGCCATGATTTGTCTGTACTCAATCAATTCCACAAAGTTTGTATCATAAGCTTTCACTTTGTATGCAAGTTGTTCTTTCCAAGTGTAAAGATGTCGCTTGTTCTCCTTTGTGGTAACTGAATTGTACGCCATCTACAAGTCTGAGATAGTGATCTCGACCACAAGCCTCTTCTCTACTGTATCTTGCTCTGATTCCTAAATCTCCGCGTGAAGGTCATGGGCTCTGTACCTTAGCTGGTACAACTCTGCAAGTATACACTGGCCCCTGATGACAAATTCTTCCACTTGATCTCTCAAGTCCTTTCCATATAGGATCAGCTAACTTAGTTGATTTTGTTCCGCGGGGAGCTCCAACATCTGTGGAGGCAAGGCAGAGATGTTTGATGTACCATGCATCAAGTTGGATATATACAGTCGCAGCTGCTACTTTTCAGCCCTTAGGGATGCTTTGTCTTTACCGTCTTTCGCCATTCTTTCTTTGACACTCACAAACACAACTTCAAGGAGATCCGCTTCAACCTGACGCGTGGTCTTGTTGAGGTTGACCTTCAACAAGGTGAAGTCATCAACCTCTACCTTATTTGCATTTTTGTCTTCAAGTGGTGCAACGGTCTCAATGACAATTTCATTGTCAGCATTCTTTCCCACATGGACCTGCTTCTTAAGCTTCTTCTTCGGCACGTTCTGAGGAACATGATCGAATTCTGTGAAGTCCAATTGGTAGGATGGCCTCTCTCTCTTCTTTCCTAGGAGATTCTCAAGCCAAGATGAATCTTGACTATCCTCGCAGGAAGGATGAATGTTAGGCCCGTGAATTCCTGACGAGTGGGATTGTGTTGCAGTGTCGCATGGTGGAGAATCCGGCTCTAAGTCAATATGGATTGGCAACTGCTGTGGTGGTGGTGAAATGGGAATCTCTGCTTCCATCTCAGGTACTGTCTCAACTATAACTATTTCCATCACTGGCTCTGTCTTAGCTGTAATCGTTTCCATCACTAGTTCAGTTGTGTTTGTGGCTATCTCCACATGTTGCTCTTGCTGATTTGTATCAGCAATTGGCATTCTTCCCCTTGTATGACCTATCATTCTGGCTCCTCTAGGAGGGTTACTCCATTTCTTCTATCTGGGCTTAACTCGTGACATGGAAGGTAGTGAAGTGTGAACTGGTGGCGGCTCTGTGTTGGGAATAACTACCCTCCTTGTCCTTTTACTATCCAAGTAGAGCTAGTTGTTTCTAACAACTTTGCTTGTTCTTTCCTCAATAGACGTACTTTCCTTGGCATACCAATACACTGCTCGAAGAGGTTGTGAGTCAACCTGATCTACAAAGAATGAGGGAAGAATAACTTCCCCATCATCATTGGATAGTCCTTCCACATCTTTTGACAAGAAGTCAACAATTTGTGGAAGTCTGACACGGCTGTAATTGCGTCTTCGTACTTCGACCTCGTCTTCACAATTGAATCAATAGTCCTCCATGGAAGACTTGTGTGAAGAGTATTGACCAAGGCGTGCTGAATAATGACCCCAAGGATCTGTTGATGCGTGTTTTGTGACACAACAAACATTCTAGAATAAAGTGTCAAAGACGCTATATCCTCTCTTGAAAAACTACCTCATATGCTAAGACTGCAAGTAAGATCATACGGTAATTCCAATGTTTAAGATGAGTGTGGATAAGCTCTGTGGTTGATGTGATTTGTTGTGGGCACAATAGGGATTTACTTTTGCAAGTTACTCAAAAAAGCAAAGACATGAATGCAATATCATTTTGGAATTTTCTGACTTTAGATAAAAAAAAGTGAAAAAAGAGTAAGGGTTTAGGAGTCCTATGCTATTCCTACAAAATCAAGAGACGACAAGGATTGAGTGAAACTAAATAAACAATACTTTGTCTTGCCACGTTAAATGACAACTACACAAAGCAAGTGCAATCTTCTGGGATTTGTGCTTAAAATTTCTTCACCACGAACAATACCATCAATAGAACAACATTATTCGAAGTAAACGTTGAAGCATCCACGATAAAGCTCAGTCCAACTTTACGCATTGAATGAAAAGCATCCACTCAAAAAAAGTATGAGCTAAGTTTCGCTAACCCTTGTTATCAATCTATCATTCTTAACATACATTTAAATTCTAATTCAAATCTACTGGACGAGAAAGAGAAATATGCAACCATGCAACCATTTGACAATCAAAGGATTCAAAGCACCTCATGCATTATGAACTTTATTATCAAGATAGTCTTTTGCAACAATCTCATAAAACTCTCTCTTATTCTCTACAATCTCTTCTAATCTCTAATGAATTCTCTCCTGATATCTACCTATATATCTATCCTCTAATGAAATGATAGGGGGGGGGGGGTGGGGGGTTTATATAGCATTCCCAGATTACAATGAATGGCCAAGATCAAAATGAGATCAACGGCCCAGATTAAACATAACTAAACCCTAATTAGGGTTTCCAAAACATCAATCAGTTAACTGGAGAGAACTTCAGGCATCTGGAGTTGCATCCTTATCCACTTGTAGAGCATTACGTTCGGCGAACTTGGACATAATCAAGCTGACTTCCTCCATGGCAATGTCCGGTAGCGCATTGACGTTGTATTCCAACAAGTCCAAACTTTCAACACATTCTACAAAAGTGATCATCCATTTTGGTTCATGCAGCAAGAAAGCATCTCTGCCAGTCATGAAGTTGAATGCCTTGGTAAAATTTTCTTTCATGATTGGCCCAGAGGTGGTGGAGAAAATTCTTTGAACTTGTTCTTTTAAATTTTGTGGCTGCAAGTGTTTCTTTCGAACAATATCTCGGTCTAGCATATCCACATCCATTTGATAAATTTTACTCTGAATCTCCTTTGCCTGCTCTTCAACTTTGGCGCCATCTTGCTTTGCCCTTTCCAGGACTTCTCCTCGTGAAATCAGAGCGTAATACCAGCCACTAAAATCATATGCAGCTCCAGCTTCAATAATCCTGTCATCAATCATCCTCTGCTTCAGGATGCCCTTTAACTCTTGAAGACATGGGATAATTTTACTCTAAATATCCTGGAGGCCATCCCATGCTTCCGCTAAGTCCGTAACTCGTGACAGCAGAAAGGTAGTTTGCTCATACACATATGCCAGCTTCTTCGCGAATGCCATCGCCTCATCTTTCTTTCCAGCCATCCAGTCTTTAGCTTCTCTGGCGGTAGTCAACTCCTCTTCAAAATTGCCAACTAGTTCTTGTGAAGGGTTTGGAAGTGGAGGTGCAAATTGGTTGTCTTGATTGAGTGGCCTGGTTAAATGCTAGATATAATCTTTTAGACGCTCAATCTCTCTTTTATACTCTCTTTTCTTTGCCACTTCCCTTTCCAACCTAGACTTGATGGTGGCAACAGAATTATCCAAGTCCTCAACTTCTTGCCCTTTTGTCGTCGAACCCATGTCAATAGTTGTGATGGCATATTCATTCGGGGCAATCTCATCTTGGAATTTATCAACTGCAAGCACTGCTATCTGCACTGTGCGCTTGCCATCCTCATCTCTTTGTATGGCAGAAAATTTCTTGGCTTTCTTTCTTGTGACAGTTTGCTCTAGCCTAGCCAAGAAGTCTGTGGCGTCATCCTCTTCAAGTACCTCTATTGGCGCCTTTCTCTTTAGTCTTTCTTTCAACCAATCTGGGATGGTTGACTATTCAATTCCATCTTCCTGTTGATCCTGGACATCCTGCATATCCTGAACTTCTTGTGCATCTTGAATTTCTGGCATATCCGAAATTTCTTGCACATCTTGAATCTCTTGCACAGATGGGTCTTCCTGGATTCCTTTGAGGGCGGATATCATTCCATCTTCAAATTCTCCATCCATGATGTCCGTGTCATTGTCTAATTCCAAAATTTTCGTGCCATTAGGAGAAGGCTGATCATTGTCTTCTGATTGCACTGGCTTCACATCTCTAATAGGGGAAGGAATTCTGACATGCTCCCAAGACTTCATCCATAGCTAATATTTCATCTATATTTCTGGAAGTAGCCGATTGAAGGGGCCTGGATTTGTGCCTCTTTTGAGAGGATCCTTCATCTACTGCTTTATTCTTGTTCTATTTTGCAGGGTCATCAATCTCTTTTCTCTTCTTCAATTTGGGAGCATCCGATGCACCGGCATTTGAGGAACAGGATTTTGTATCTCCCATCAATTCATATGTGAATGGCACATTTCTCCGCCATAGAATTTGTACTTGTTGGTCTATCCACCATTGGGTATATTTGAATACAGGTCGCATGAATGTTGCTAGGTCACCCAGTTCAGGTTCAGACCACCTTACAGGAAGAAGTGGCTCTCTTTCATCGAAGCCCGGCTGCACATATACTCCATCATCATCCAGCTGATCAGGTACTTGGAAGAGTTCAGTTGCCCTTATCATATTCAACAGCAATCTTGACCACAATCTTTTCCTCACATCATATTCATCAGCCGCATTGGCCCAAAAATTCTCTAAGTCTATCTTGTGCTTGTATTTCTCTCCGTCCACAGTTCCAATGTGATGGAGTGGATCAAAGTCATTCTTAGGCTTGTAGGATATGAACAGATATTTTTGCATTTCTAGTCAAGCACTCTCTACTGCTTGTGCCGTTGGACATGATTCTTCCATATTGCCGATGAAGAACGAAAAAGTGACAGCTGCCTTCTGTTTTGGCCTTTGGATATTCTGATATGTCTCCAATTGCCTTAGAAATTCCAACAAAACCATTTTGTTGGTAGGATAAATGGGCAGTCTGTACGGGCGTCCTGTAAATCCTTGAATCCTGATGTAAGTAAATTTGGGATAATGGATGAACCAAGATCCATATTTGCCAATCAGACTTTTGGCCTCACGAGTGAGTCTCTAATGTGTTCCGCCTTGGAGAAGTCGAGTGATGTACATAAGAAAGGCGTCATGTGCTCGTCTGAAGTGTGTCTTCTCCTTTAGCTGCAACTGCGGATAGCAATCATAGGATTTGAATTGTCCTTCGCCGTTGCCAACTACACCTTTGCAAACCAAGCCAGCATATTTGTAAGACCTTGCAAGTAGATATACGACATAAGAGCTCATATGAAAGGTCTTGGTTTTCTCCAGGTTGACCAACTGCTCATGGAGGCTGTCACTGATCAGTTTAGACCAATTAAACATCTTCACTCCGGAAATTATTTCATCAACGAAATAATACATCCAGGCTTCAAAAGGCGCACCCTGAGGATTGCCTACCATTCTGTTTAGCAGCAAGACGATGTCTCCATATTCTTCTTTGAAATCTGTTCTGGCCAACTTTTTCGGCATCTTTTTGGCAGTAGGTCTAGGCTTCAGCAACCAAGTCTTATTTATATTTGACGCACAAAGGTCTTGTTGATCTCGATAAAGTTTAAGTGCATCATCTTTGGTTCGATAAGATGTCCGGTTGTAAGCTGGAATTCCAAAGGTTTCTTGTATGGCTGGCTCGGTTAAATATGTCAGCACTCTTCCATCAGGTGCTTCTATCTGTCTTTCATGTGCATTATAATGCAATGCACATTCCACCATAAGTTTTGGACACTCTTTTGCTGGCGGAAATCCAGCTGCATGAACAATTTTGTTGTGCATCATCCTTCTTGCAATTGGCGTGGGCAAACATCCATCACTTCCGTACATCCTTTTCTTGAAATCATCGAAGTCAACATGGCCAAGGTTGGTGTCCACAATGTTCTCCCACTTGGATTTAATCTTTGACTACAGTTGTGCACCCTTGCTGGAAAACTTCATTTTTTTATTCTCTCGAAAATAAATCTGCAAGAAGAAGCAAAGAGAATATTTAAAATTTAAACTTTAAATTATTCGAAAAATATTCCAACTGATTGTCAAATCAAACTTCGTGAAGAATTATGCTGGAAAATGAAAGAATTAACGAAGTTTTCGTGCCGAAATGAAGTAAAGAAAATAAATCTGCCTGGCTCTTCTGGAAAAATGAAATGATCACGATCACAATGCTAGCTGGTATGAATCTGTTCTCTTCACTTTGCTGCAAACTTTCTCAACTTTCTTGCCCTAGCTAAACTTTCTTCTCACAACTTTTCTTTCGAAAATCGAATGATTGCAAAATGAGAAGTGAAATCAATTATAAAGATGAGAAGTTCGACTCATTTAGCAAATTTCAATTGTTTCCATTAAATCAAGTTCGAACTTGGCTTGGACTTAGCTTCTGAATGGCAATTTTTATCTTTAACAACAGTTTCCGAGAAAGTTTCCAAATCATGCGCCAGTTCAGTAAAGTTCTTTTTGTCTTTTTCCAATTTTGATTTTTCAAAGTTTATCTCTTTGGGGTGTTGAAAAATAAAAAAATTAAAATAATTAAAATAATTATTTTATGTGTCGTTTTCAACCCCTTTATTTTATGGCATTTATTTTTCATCTAAGGCAATTTGATTTCCAAAATTTTTTCTTGCCATTGCCTTAGGCAAATTTTTCTTTCCAATTTCATTTTGCCATAATATTTCATCTTCCTATTTCATTTCACCATAATTTTTCATCTTCCTAAGTCTCAGGCGAATTTTTTTTAGACATAGAAATGTTGTACTTAGGAAAATATTTTTATTTCCTCTAAGTATGGCGAATTTCCCAAGGTGCCAAGCATATCTTCAATTATTTCCATGTCCACACTTAGGCAAAATTTTGATTTTTCCTACTTATTCTTGGTATGGCGGATTTATTTCATTGTTAAGCCATGTATTTTATTCCAAGGCGGACTTAGCCTATGTTCAAGCCATTCAATTTTTCTTAGCCCATGCATCAAGTCATTACACTTCTCTCCTCCATATGGCGGACTTTCCATTTGTTTAGGCCATCTCCTAATGCCTATGGCGGACTTTACTTGTGTTTGTGCCATCCTTGTTTGTGTTAGGCGGACTTTGCCTTATTCCTTGCCACTTTGCATGGGGCGGACTTTGCTTTACTTCAAGCCATTTCCAATTGCTAAGGGCGGACTTGGTCAAACCTTGTGCCATATATGCTGAGGGCGGACTTCACTCTATGTCATGCCATTGTCTACTTCCAAGGGCGGACTTCATACTATGTCAGACCATTTCATGGAGCGGACTTTCCATCAGCTCATGCCATCCTTTACTTTGCTGGGCGGACTTTGCCTTCATCCATGCCATTTCAACTTTCTTGCAAGGGCGGACTTGTCAAGGTTTTGTGCCATTGTTTCTTCTCCATAGCGAACCTGGCTGAAGCTTTTGCCATTGACTTCGCTCTTCTTTCTCCATGCTGGTTGGACTTTCAGCCTTCTTTCCATGCCTCCATGATTTTCACCATGATTTTCAGTCATACTTAGGCAAATTTGCCATGATTTTCTCAGATTTTTCCATGAACTTTCCAGATTTTCAACATTTTTCTGTGATTTCTTGACTGATTTTTCCAGATTTTCAACATTTTTCTGATTTTCAACATGGATTTCATGAATTTTTTAGACTGATTTTCTGAGATTTCTATTGACTTTTTGGAACTTCTGAGTGGATTTTCAAAATTCGGGCACTTTCCAAATATAGAAACCCTGACAAAAATAGAAACTTTTCCCAAAATAGCAACTTTCTAAAAATAGCCCCTAAAAAATAGAAAGTCCAGAATAGGCCAAAAATGCCAAAAATAAAGTCCCTAAAAAATAGGGGGTCCGGAGGGGGCAATCCCCAAAAAGTAGATGTCAGAATTGACCGAAATTACAGTCGATCTTCGTCCCTCGGGCCTCCTAAGCATGATGATGATGTTTGCACAATGATCTAGGCTCAAATTCCTTCACTTGACTCGGGTGACCATTCAAGAACTCAAACTCTAAACCCCAAACAAAGACCAAACAAGACCGAGACGCAACGACAAAACCCCAAAAAGGAAACTACTAGGGTCCCCATTTGCAATGGGGCGAGGTGTGAATTATGTCACAACAGGATCATATGACCGTCTTTCGATGAGATACTTAAGATTAAGTCTCACCATCTCCTAGCACATAGCCTTGGCATTAGTCGTTGTCTTGCACCTATAAAGTCCCATCTGAAAAGGAAAGTTTGCAGCTGGCTTGCATTTGTGACACAAAAGAGAATGTACCTCGTGCAACTGCCACAAGAATTCCATGAAAACCACCCTATCTGATGGATAGCAGGGTAACATGGCGGGATGACCCGAGTACCCATACATGCGGATGTAGGTGAAAGTGGGGAACTGGATGAACCAATCCACCCAATCTACCATTGCCTCCTTGGCTATTGGTGATATGTGTATATGCAACTCATGATCGAGGTCTCTCATGGTGTGCATCAAGAAGAGATCATTTACTCGCTTGAAATGTCTTTTTGATTGTGTGAACTCAAGCTGCGAGAAATGCTCGTGAACCTTTTGCACACCCAAAGTTCCCACATTGTTCAACACTCTAAACTAGCTTGGAAGGCTATCAGATATATGAGATATGAGCACATTTGAAATTTGTGAGCCTCTAAGAAACTAGTCATCTGCCTGTGGAGAGTATCACTGATCAAGGCGGGCTAGTCATAATGTTCTTTGTTGCTCACAATTTTAGCGATGACATAGTACATCCATGATTGGAATTTGTTCGCCTCTTCTTGGGCAATAATACAATTGAGTAGAGTGATAATTACTGCATATTCATCTTTGAACTCTCCACGTCCTACATTCTTCGGCAAGTTGGCTCTTTTCTCTTTAAGCCATTTTTCTGCCACCCTCTTCTAACACTTGTCTTTTGACACATCGAATGCCTTTTCACACTCTCTCATAGACACAACCAAGTTTTTCGCACATGGTGGAATGGCGAAGCACTTTTCGATATCCCTAGGCTTGAGGCTGCAAATCACTCGTCCATCCACTGATTGAATCTCTCGTGCGGTAGGGTTGTAATGCTTAACACAAGCTATTACAAATTCTATGCTCTGGTCATGAACTAAGATCGTTTTCGTCTTGTATTCGACTTGGAAGAACTGCATTCTGAAAACCTTGAAGATTGACTAGGCATACGATACTGTTAGGACAACTTTTCTGCAACTGCTAAAAATAGCCTTGCCGAGAAGTACTTTTTATGAAATTTTCTGAGATGTGGGTTTTGTTGGGAATAATTTTCTGAATGAGCCCAAAACGTCAGAAATTCCAAGGAGTTACTTTTCCTTATACATGCAAGAACTTTTCAGTGCAGAAGCTTTACAAGTAGCAGAAGCAACGAGAAGCAGCGAAGCACTATTTTTCCTAAAAAATCTAACACATGGGTATTGTAGGTGCTTCAAAGCTAAATAAACCCAATTTGTCTATTTTTTGAAATTGTGACTTTTTTCGGAAACCCTAAAAAAAGGGGCAACA
Source organism: Sequoia sempervirens (assembly GCA_007258455.2). Classification (NCBI taxonomy): domain Eukaryota; kingdom Viridiplantae; phylum Streptophyta; class Pinopsida; order Cupressales; family Cupressaceae; genus Sequoia; species Sequoia sempervirens. The sequence goes on along the minus strand of VDFB02253680.1, from coordinate 69,061 downwards.
GGGCTACTTTTTTTGGAAGAATTTAACCTGCTGTGCAAATCATACCTAGAAGGTCAGATCTGTGAATAATTGTCATTTACTTGGACATGCAAGAAGATCTAAGATAAGAATAGAAGAAAAAGAGGGGAAGAAGTTTGGAAGTTATAAACTGCCTCTTTGAATCTTCAAGAAAATCACGCCTGGAGATGTAAACTCTGATGTACTGTCCCTCTATGCAACTAATTCTTTGAAAACATGAAGAACGTTGAGAAAGCTTTCTGTCAAATCTTCAAATGGTGTTTGGAGAAAAATATTTGTTCTTGAGCTTCAACCTACAAAGAGAAATGATGAATAATGACGCCTAGGCTTGATATATAGTGTTTAATGTTGAATCAATCAATTTTAGGCGCCAACACATGATTGAGGAGTCAATTTTCCTAATCAGGAGTTCACATAACTGATTTCCACCAATTTGGGGACGTTTTAGACATGAAAAGGCTTTCAAAATAGACAACTTCAGTCAACTCAGCCTATTTTGACTTTAGGCGTCCAAGTTGAGGAGTTGAACATTTTTCATTCTTTTTCTATGACGAAGTGCCTCTATTCAATCCTTGATTTTGGTTGCTTGCTTGATCGTGAAGTGTTGCTAACATATCCATTGCTAAGATGAATCAACTCTAAAGAAGTGTGCTTGGGAGTTGCAAAGCTCAAAACCTGAATCTGATGCCTCAAATTCTTGGGTGCCTTTTCCCAAAAGGGTGCATTTTTCACCAGACTTAGACAATTTCTTGGATGCTTTTCAATTTCTCCATGTTGACCTTCAGTGCTTTGATCTGAGATCACCGATGATTGATGATTCTGGTGAACGTGTTGAATCATGGAATGGATAACCAATTCAGTCTCGAAAAGGATGATTGGCTTCGCAAGTTCTGAAAGTTGGTTTAGAGGTCTCAAAAGCTTGGGCGCCCCTAGCCTGCAGGGGCGCTTTTGACCTTTTGTGTTGTCATTTTCAGGTTGCAACCTTTCACGAACTGTCCTAGTTTGATCTTTGTTGTCAGATGTTTGATTTATCTGTTGAATTTGTTGACGGTGTCATTGCCGAGATTAATCAAGACGGAGGACTTCCTGGAGGTTACAGAGCTTGAAGACTGCATCTAATTGCTCAAAAAGTTGGGTGCCTATTTCTAGGAAGGTGCAATTTCCTTAACACTTAGCCAATTCTTCGTGTTCTTCGTTTTACCTTTGCTCCCAGCGTTTCACGCTTGATCTTCGTTCGTGAATGCTTGGTAGGTCCTGTGAGCTTGTAACTGGATTGATCACGAAGCTGAAAGGATGTTGGGAAGATGCCTTGTAGAAAGCAGTCGTTGAAAACCACAACAGGTGTCTCCAAATGATGGGCAACCCTAGCCAGCAGGGGCACTTTTGGCTGCAATTTAATCATTTTCTTTGAAAATCCTCATCTCTTCACGCTTTGCGAACGCGTGCATCTTAGCAATTGTTTTCACCATGCTGCGTGTATGGGCACTTGAAAAATGGCCTAAGGCATTGACTGCGTAGCCTCTTCCTTGTAACAAGGCATGCATCTTCCAAACTTAGTCAATTTTTAGCATTTTTCACTTTTGAAAATCCCCTCCGTCACAGAGCATCTTTTTTAGCATCTTTCGCCATGGATTCTTTGTTGAAGCTTTTGAGGCTTAGACTTTGATACCTGGTACTAGCCATCTGCCATTAATGGTAGCGGAGGTCCTAGCTTTTCTCCTGAAAAAATGAAGTAGACCCACCAGAGTAAAAAAAACTTTTTGGTGATTTTGACTTGACCAATGTGATCGTGAAGTCAAATTATCCTATCAAAATCATTTTCAACTAATTCTGGAAAGGTCCTACTTTTAGGGGTTTTCGTAAAAACAGGGGTACAAAACCCTAATTTTCAAATTTTGAGAAATTTACAAGTATCTTCCTTGACATAAACCCACAAAAAGCCTATGTTTCGTTTGACCTAAAATGGACTTTTGACAACAATTTTACATGATTTAGATCATTTTAATCAAAATGTCTTATTGAAGCAAAAATTAATTTTGGGTACAACAAGCTCATTCCTACTGATTTTTTTTTACCTGTACTGAAATATTTTTTTTCATTTTTATATACTTTCCCTTCATCTGAAATGAGGGATTCTAACAATTTGGGATGCCCTAGAAATCGTGTCAAATTCTTATCAAAATTTTGCATCAACTTTGTCAAAAGTTCCTGCATGGAATTCATCATACTCGCTAAAACACGCAACATACTACAGCAACTAAAAAAAATTAAGTGTTGGTCATCAACCTAAAACAAACCCAGAATGATTTTCTTTTTCCCAAATTCCAGATTCCAAAATGTGCAAGCATTCAGCTGGAAACCCAAGATTTGATCAGAAATTTTCTGCTATTAAGAATGGGCATCAAAACCCATCGGCTAGCAAGATCACTAGCTCTGATACTCCTAAAATATCCCACCCCAAATTATCATACAATTTTTCTTTTTGATTCCATGACTCCAGGTGAACAGGCACTTCGTCAAACAGTTTGAAGGCTGTCCACTATGAAGATTTTCTGATTTTTGTCGCTTGTGACAGATTATCTAAAGGTTCTTGACCATATTTTCTCTCATAAATGCATTTAACATTCATAGATTCAATGAGACATTGGGACAAACAGTTACCATTCAGTCTTCATGTTTGGATATACTGAATATTTTCATTATTGATTGTTGTTCAAAAATATGAGAATATAGAGATATGTATATTGACTGCTCTAACCTCTTAGTGCAGCAGATGTACATCATTCAAAACAGCTACAGCAGAAGTTGCCTCAACCTTATGGACTGGTTATCTTCATCTATGACCCATGTACTTTTAGTTGACCTATACACTATATAAATGTAATGCTAACCTTCCTTCAACCACACGTCCCTAATAGCAAAGCTTGGGTGGCATATTGATGAATAATAAACATCATCATTAAACCTTATAACTCCCAACAACTTTTACGGCCTCATCCAAAAATGGTATGGTTCTTCATTAAAAGGTACGACAACTCCTTAAGACGGTTGCATTGACCATATGCATTCTTCAAAAGCTTTAAATTTGTGCATCGACACCTTCCTTGGTGTTTTAGATTATAAGGCTCATTTTTTTAAAAATATGGCAACTTCTTTGACTTTTCATGTGTAATGTCCCTAACATATAATTTTAACAAATACTAATTTGCAGATGGAATTCAAACACGGAAAAATATGCATAACAGATATTACTCCCAAAATATGAATAGAAATCTTGAATGTATGTTTAATATATTGACTAGAATTCAAACAATGATCTGGAATGCTTTACAACTGCTTCCACTGATCAAATTGCAGCAGTACCACTTTCTTACAAAATCTTTGAAGCTCGGATGCAATCCCTGAATGAGAATGCCCTCAGGAACCAAAGGGGTTTCATGCTCTGATCCTAGTGAACACTAGGTTTCCATCCAATGAACACAACTCCTATGGGTTTTCATCCACAGAAGGAAATAGAACACAAGTGTCCCAAATTTACAAGAAAATGACATAATAATTTGATACCTTTACATGAATTGGTTTCCATACATTTATATGCTAACATTCCTCTTTGAGGAATAGGTCGGCCTTGAGCCCAATTGGTGCCAAAGCCCAAAATTTGAATTCCCAACACGCTACATTAGGTCAGCCTAAAGGCCAATGTCGATTCCTTTGGAATAAGCATGCCTTCCTGCGGACCCATCCACACACTCGCCTTGCTCGTTCTAGCTTCCTAAAACTTCGCCGTTACTTCCACATGACCCCACAATGTCTTTATGCTTCAAGCCTATGGAGGTGGGTGCTAGTTGACTAGCACAATCACCTTCTGTTAGCGATATCTTTTTGCTGCCCAATCCTCCCTTCTGGAGTTTTGGATATGATGTGCAAGTGTCATCATAGGTGCAATGTTCTAAACCGCACACCTAAACATGCTTCTACGGAGGAATGCGGAGGGATTCATGGAATCAACTCTGTCCTAGCATAGTGAACCTGAACTAGCGATCTTCTAATGGCGATATCTTCATAGTAGATAATCCTTTTCCCACAAGCTCTAGATATGTTGCGGGGCCTTCATTATAGATGCTACATCCCGAACCACAGACTAAGATGAGCTCCTGCAGAGGAATGCGATAGAATTCCCGGATTCCACTCTGCAACTGTCTTTTCGATAAAAGGGGACATGACATCATGTGCTACGTAGGACTTGTAGAAAGCAGCGCTGAAAGTTTTGGGAGCTACGTTGGCATAACTAAAGGCTATTCAAGCCTTTCATAAAAGTCAACCTCTTCCTACAGCTGCTAAACTCTTGTCACAAATATCTAGAGTCCAAGCTTGTTGAATCATCAGCAATTATTTGACCGTACGGTCAAGTACAGCTCTCCTAGGATGTATGGCGATACCTTTAATAAAGTAGAATGAAGGAGTTATATGGTGAATATAGGTGTCGCTACCATCTAAGTTGCATTTCCCAAGACCATTGACTCGGCACTTTGACCATTCAAAATCTAGCGTGGATCTTCAAATCAAATATAACACTATCGCTACTTTACAAGAGGAATATTGGTACGGCCATGGACTTCGTAGGGGTACAAATAGTATCATTTGTACGGATGGAACTTTCAAAATTAATACGTATTAATCTAAAATCTTCAATAATAAAATATATCACCGATTCTCCCTTTTGGTAAACCCTAATAACAATATCAATAGTACGGTTGAGCTAATGCAAGCACATCAATATATATTCAATTAAAATCCTCCTGTATTTTCCATTGACCAATAAGATGCATATATTTGACAACTCAACGGTTAAATCCAATTGTGAAACCTGGATGGTTCCAGCTATAAAGGAACTAGGTTTTTGTCCAATCCTCCAAACTTGAGGGTTTTCGTCCTCAAGCTCTTGAACCAAGTTCTCCAAGAAAACATTGAAGATAAATAAAACCAAGCATAATCTAAAAAATGGACTTTCCAAACCTTTTAACTCAACTTTCTGAAACTAACCCCTCTTTCTTGAAAATCCAAATTTACTTTTAAAATTTAACTCCTTATTTCTCCAAAAAAGTGAATTTATTAAATATTTTAACTTTTCCAACTTAAGTCACTTTTAATAGAATAATTAAATTAAGTTGCCATTAACTTTATATTTTTTCGACAACATAATTAATTATTTAATTAATAAATATTTCTGCATCAATATAGAAACTGCGGAAAATACAAAACTCCGACTGGAGACGCCACTAAAGACGCCAAAATACTCCAGATCACCTCAGACCACTGATAACCCTTCCGACAACACTGATTGTCGCCGAGAAAACCAATAGCTACAATCAATCCTAACCTGATCAAAAATGGGCATATTACATATGTCTATGTGTGTCTACACGTGTATATACACGTATATATATACATGTATATATATCTATATATGGTTGATCGAAAATGGGGATATTACATATATAAATACACATGTATATATATCTATATACGTATATATAATTCAAATTTAGCCACAAATTTTATTAGATGATGAACTTGTTCCGAATTTTTTCCTCACCAAACTCAAGCACAAACATGAACCTTGTGACATAGGAGTAGAGCACAAATTTCAATTTGGAGACCAAGATTGAGTGTACTTTAGCAAGGAATGACTGCAATGGCCATCCAAGAAGCTAAAATCTATCAAATATGGTCCTTTCAAGATTGAATAGCAAGTAGGAGAGAATGCTTTTCAGCTAGATTTGGCTCCCTATATTAACATATATTCAGCATCAAGTTGGATAAGCTTTAGTTGTTCAAGCCTTCAATGTTGGATGAAGAAGTAGATTTAGTGTTACCTTTTGTTGATGACTTGGCTCCTACTGTGCAAGAGGAGTTGGAGGGGGGCATGATTTTGGACAAGAAGCAAAAAAGAGCAAGAATGCAAGTTCATGAGACCTAGTTAGTGGGGTCAAAATATTGTTGTGTAAAGCCAATTGGCATCCCAAGGAAAACATGGAGAAGAGATTTCCTCACTTTTTGAGTCCCTAAGCTTCTAGGGATCAAAATCTTCCTTGGTGGGGAGGTCCGATCCACTAATTGGGTCAAACTCGGTTAGCCATGGAAGCCATTTCTAGTCAAAAAGATTGTCTTAGGCCTTGCAATCAAGATTTCACCAATGCTCAATGAAGTACATTGCAAAAAAGACTATACTCATGTTAGTGGAATGTTTGGGATGATCTAAAGCATCTTAGGGATGTCTTGGAACAACAATGTAGGTTTTGAAACTTAGTAGAAACAAAGAATGAAAGAATCACCAATTTCCACAAGCAGCAAAAGCACAACACTTGCAATGGTTATGAATTCACTTCTTGACAAAAGTGGTGAAATCATCCTAACCATGACATTTTCAAAATCACTCCTAGAAGAAGAAGCAAATTCATCCAAACTAGAGTATTTTCAAAATCGTCTCCTAGCAGAAGCGGCAAATTTGTCACTTTGCAGATAGAGTAGAGAATGTGAAGTTGACATTTCATCTTACTTTTTGACATTTGATCTTCCATTTTGGTGCGTTGGGACTATGCAAAAACAGCATATATTGATTGTAAACAATGTTTTGTGGGTTGTCTTTCATTGTGACCTTTATTCTATGTTCATTTTGAGTGTTGTAAGTTCATAAACAGGGATTGTCGAGGTGCAAAGACATCTTGCACATGTTGTATCTTGTTGTAATTGTTGTTATAGTTATATGTCACCCTTGATGCAGGAGAATGCTTGTATTGGATTGGAGCAAAAGCACATTCTTCTAGACTTTCTTCCCTTTTGAGGGTTTCTCTAGGTGCATCCATGTTTCTTAATTTGTGTGTGTGCTTCTTTTGTATAGAATTCTCTCGCTACGTGTTTCATTATCCATTTTGCAATTGATATGAACATGTTATATTGTTTGAACATCTTTTAGAGGTGGATATAAGGTGTTTGAAGGTCTTTGTAGGGTTGACAATCAAGAATCTATAAGTTTGTGATTGCTAGTAAAATATCTCCAATATTTACAAATCATGATCTATTACGGCATATTAATTATAGGTCCTATATGGGCTTTATCTCTACTCATTGAAGCAAAGACATTCTAAATAAACTTAATTTTCCATACTGAAATATGCACGAGTAACAAAATACTATGATTAAATATTCTCAAGATCCAAAAACTTACTTGTCTATTTTTGTAACTTTTACTCGAACAGTTTCGCCTTCTATCAAAAAATCCTTTATGTCACGAACTAAATCCCATGAAATCTCAGATTTGTGCACCAATCCCTCTATATGGTAGCCTCCTGCCAAGATTAAGTGCAGAAAATAGTTTTAGATAAGCATTTGCTCACTCTCATGTTACTTGATAAAATAGTGACTTAAGCTTCTATACATGGATTTATGATTGGCTTTTAACTAAGCATGTGCATGAAGAAAAAACACAAGCATTATCTTATGATACAACAAAGTGTTGGATTGTGCATTTCTATTATATAACCAAAAGTTGAAGGATTGTGATAAAAATGAAACATCCAACAAAAAGTGAAATATTAGCAAAACCGCCTTTAAATGTCATGTCTAGCAAACTAACCATCAGGGAATCGCAAGGATACAAAGGCACCAAACTCAGCCAAACTGTTGACTTTTCCTTCAAACACATCCCCCACATTGACTTGATCAGCATACTTTTCCCATGTTGCGAGTTTCTGAGAGAATGTCAATTTTTTTTCTTCTTCATTTACTTCAATTACCTACAACATCAAGGCATAGCAAAGATTTACAAAATAGCATCCATGATATACAAGAGATCTATTGTTAATTTGATATAATCATGCTAACTCAAATTCCAATCAAAGACAACTTGTGGATTACTAGAGATATGCAGAAGATGTCATAGAGATAAGGAATGTTAACAACATATATATGAATGTCTTTACCTATAACTAAATATAGAATAAAATGACAAAAATATAGTGATGCAACACAATAATTTAGTTCAAAATAATGGAACTTTCTAGCAATAATACTTAATATTGAATAACATTACATAAATATAATGATGCAACACAACTTGTAAATTCAAAATAATTTTAGTTAGCAACAATTGCATTCAGCATCTCTCAAACAAAGGAGATGAATAGAATTTAAAAAACAAATAAGATTTATTGTAATCAACAAAATTTCTTATTTTAAGACAAAGACCCATTCATCAAGTCAAAAAAAAATTCTCTCACACACACACTATTGAACCCATACCAAAAAAATCATGGTATTTTTTCAAGCTAAAATTTTATCATTCACCAAATTCCAATCTCCCATGTGTACAGCTGTCATACTTTCAAACCCTAATTAGTGGCTTCACATAGCCAACAACAAACACTTTCCAACACATCAATCAAGATGAAGATCAAATCTTAGACAAAGGAGAAAAAGCAAAATCTGACTAAGGAATGAAATTAGGCTTCCAATGCTTTGGATCACATCATAATGGAAAGTGAACAAAAAGTTGTTTTAAGTGAAAAAGTGGCCGAAATGTCCTAAAGCATGCTCTAAAGGCGATTTTGTCCAAAAAGTTCAAAACATAAAAGTGGACAAAATGTCCAAAAGCATGCTCCATAAGCATTTTTGTCTACAAAGTTCAAAACATAAAAAAATGGCTAAAATGTCCAAAAGCGCTCCATAAGCATTTTATTCCAAAAAGTTCAAAACATGAAAAGTGGCCAAAATGTCCAAAAGCAGACTCCATAAGTGTTATTCTCCAAAAATTCTTTAACATAAATGTGGCCAAAATGCCCAAAAGCATGCTCCATAAACATTTTTGTCCAAAAAGTTTGAAACATAAGAAGTCGTCAAAATGTCCAAAAGCGTACTCCATAAGTGTTTTTGTCCAAAAAGTTCAAAATATAAAAAGTACCCAAAATGTCCTAAAGCACACTCAATAAGCATTGTTTTCCAGTCTTTTCCAATGAAAAAATGGCCACTTGACACTCTTTAACACACTTTTTGGACAGAAAGTTGTAAAAGTGTAAAGTGTCCAAAAGGATCCTTTGAATATCTCATAAGGAGTTATGGCAAAGTTTTTCATAACACAAAAAGTGTCTAAGAGAGGAGAGAGTAAAAAACCATGAAAGCAAGGATGCCATCATTGCTAGTGGAAAAAGTGTTTTTTTCTTCATAAAATAAAACAACAATCTAAATTCTAAGATAAAAAAAAGGTCTTTTAGATAATTCATGCAAAGCATATCTTCAAGTTTTTAGCTTGACCCAATTCGTAGATTTCTTTCAAAATGGTAAGATGTCGAATTTCAAGATTTGAAAGTGAGATTTGTAGGTACAATAATCATTTTGGAGATCCAAAATCACTAGAGGAGACGATAAATGTTAGCCACTTCTATTTTTAGAGGATGGCTATGTGTAGATAACTTTTCAGGTGTATTTTGAGACTTGATATTTTTAGTTGAAATCTATTTGAAGATTTCTTTATTTTTTAGACGATCTATTTCAAACAAATTTGTATTTCAATCTTGCTTTGTGTGCAAGCATTTTATTTTGAATTTTGAACTTTAGTAGTTTATTTTGTATTTATTTTGATTAAATTACATTACATGAGTATGCAAAACCTTATAAAGACTTATAAATAAGTACTTTATGCACTTTAAATTTGAGGATAGTAATTAAATGCCTACTTGCTGCTGGAATTATTGTTCAATCTTTTTGTGATTTCTTGTGTTAATTTATATATATTTGAAATCGAGTACAAAAGAGTTCTTTACAATACAAGGAGTTTGAGATACCAATGGCACCCATTTATATTCACCAAAGTTTAACCAGAAAATAGAGTATCAAACGTCTTGAAGGTAGTTACATATGTAATAATAAAAGCCTACTCCCAGTGGCACCTAACATTGCTACTGGTCTCACATTTGTCACAGTCAAAAGTACCAACCGATGGTTCAGCCTCATCTTTAGGGTCAATGTCCTTCACTACTAGTTGAAATCTGTATTTTTTTGCAATGGGAACTGCTGGCGTCACAATTCACACCTTTGGAGTGTGTATTGGCAACGGACAGCTATGCACAATTGAACTGCTCTTCAAATTAGGAGGGGAAGTTCCCTCTTTTGCTGATACGCTTAAAAAGTAAAATAATCTAATTCCTATCTTTTTGACTCAGCTGGAAGAGGCACAAGGTTAAGAAAACCAATACATTGCAGCTAAGGATTTTCTCTGGTTTCCGCAAATCTTTAACTACAACTAAGCTAATGCTAAAACTATCCTATTTCCTCTAGATAAACAAAGCAAGAGGAATTAGGAGCAGGGAATTGGTATACGATAATCTTTAAGTCAGGATTTCCAAGGAGGCAGGACAACTATCCAAGGCGTAGGCTGAAATGAAGGTTATTGGAAACAACATCAAACGGTAAGTTAGTTCTCAGGATTCCTAAGGAGGCAAGACACATATCTGAAGTGTAGGCTGAGAGTAACTTACTAGAAACAACACTTAAATGACAATCTCTATTTCTAAATTCCCAAGGAGGAGGGACTCCTATCCGAGGTGTAGATATGAAACAAAGATTATTAATAACATCACATGATAAACTTTATTTCTAAATTCCCAAGGAGGAGGGACTCCTATCCGAGGTGTAGATATGAAACAAGCTTATTAGAAACAAATATAACCCAGGACAGCAAATTGTATGAAGGACCTATCACACAAATAAATGATCAACCAGCTTTATATTAACAAAGTGAACAAGTACAAAATAACAATATTGCACGGCAAGACGGCTCAGCAATTTATTATTGCAGCAAAAGTTCTAATTACAATGTGAACAAATACTGAATAGCAATATTACATGGCAAGGTGGCATAGCAATTTGCTATTACGAGCAAAAGTTAATTACAAATGAGCAAGGGTGCTCCTATTTATAGAAGCTCGGAGGAGTAGGGAACCCTAAAATCTTCTCAAGTTAACATGAGTCTTGCAAACATGCAAGATTTATTCTTAAACCTAAATGTATGCAACTTAACAGTTAACTGGAAAAACTACCTCAGTTAACTGATTCTAAACTAAACTAATTGGATTGTGCAACACGCAAGTCGTTATTAATATGAGAGTTAACTGACAACTAATATCAGTTAACTGAAACTAAAAACTAAATGAGAACTCCACCTGTACATAGATGATTCCAAAATAGACATGCCATGATATGTGGGACAGCGAGTTAACTTGAAAAGAGACGTCAAGTTAACTCCTATGTTTAATGCCTATCCTGAAAAGGTGGGACGTCCTAATCTGTAGTTCACTGGCCATGATCTCGAGCAATTAACCCCTCCACGAGGTTGTTAATCGCATCACCATCTGGAGATCATCACATGTCTTAACTGTCAATTCACTGCTTGTCAACAATTTGAGCAATCCTGGAAATATCTGCACACTTCAACTGGCAGTTCATTGATTGGAAACTCTAGAGGCTCCGAAACTGGAGTGATGGCCACTGTTTCCTCTGTAGCTTTACGCTTCTAATGCTTTTGACGCTTTTCACGTTTTTCTCAATGGAAGAGTGTTGCATGACGAAACTGCGAAGTTTATTGCAAACACTCTGGTTGTGAGAAATGCACACGCAGAATTCCAACGGTATCAACCCTCTAAACTGGCCTCGAAAGGCTATCAGTATATGAGGTACGAAATCATGTGGACTTTGAGTGTCTACGCTTGCCAAATTGTCTAAATCAACCCTCTGAATGCGCTTGATGCAAATCTATGTCAGTCATTCTAATGAAACCATGAATTAAGACCAATTTGGTCTTGAATTCAATTTGAGTGAACTGCATTCTGAAAAACTCGCCTATTGACTGTGAACACGACTATATTTTGATAACTTTTCCGGAAAGCTAAAATGTCTCCTGATGAGGCTAAAAATACCCTATCGAGGGGCAAATTTTACGAAAAATTATGAGACGTGGGTTTTGTAGAGAATGAAATTCTAAGCCAACCCACAACGTTAGAAATTTGAAAAAATGTTTTTTTACTTGACATGCAAAGACTTTTTGGAATAGAAGCAGTAGGGACAACAAGGCTTCAAAAGCTTTTTTTTGACAAAATATTTCTGACATATGGGTTTTGTTGCCGCCAATGTGCTAATCACACCCAGATTCTTCATTTTTCAAAATTGTGACTTTTAGGCCCACATGCAAAAGAATCTTCGGAAAAAAGCATAGTGCTTCAAAAATGGAAGCAACAGGGCAATTTTCAGGAAAAATTCAAGAACATGGGTTTTGCTGCTGATGCTATGCTAAATGAACCCAGATGACCAAATTCTAAAAATCATGCTGTTTATTTTGACATGTGAGAGAAAACCTAAGACAAGGATAGAAGAATTTTAGAGATAGAAAATAGAAGTTATTATTTATGCCTCTGAAAATGACACCTATGCCTTGACTAAGATTTGATGAAGTCTGCATGCACTCGAACAATGAAATCTAGAAAATAAATCCTCTGGGCCATCTAGACCTGGCACTACGAAGAACACTAAAAAATATCTCCTATAGCGCCTTCAGATCTTGCTTGCACGAGAAAATATGTGTTTGCCTTCAACCTGTGATGAGAATAATGGACACCCAAATGCCTTAATGAATAAATTTCATGAAGGTGTCACTTTTTCATGCAAATCCCTAAATTAGGATGCAATAATCTTATTGGACCTCCATTTAGTTAACTGAATGAAAAATAAGCCCTAAAATGGGAGCTACCCAGCATGCACAGATAAATTCACCACATGCAAGTAAAACTTAAGTCATCTTGAGGTCGACTTAGAAGTAGAACTGGAATTTTAATCTTATTTTAAGTTGAGTTTAACAACTCCTCTATTATAGGGCGGCCCACTCATTTGAGTTCAAAAAGTCAAAGTTTGACTTGGGCGTCATCTTTCCAGACTTAGAAATTTTCTTGCAAATTTCATTTACAAACATCAATAGTGGCTATGTTAGATCACTGATTTTGATTGACTGATGTATCCAAAAGACTGGCTGACAGTTTCATTGAAGAGCAGGATCAAAACTGACAAGAAACTCCTTGAGGTTGCAAATCCTAATTCTAACTTCTAAGGCTTCAAAATTCAGGGCACCCCTAGCCTCTAGGGGCGCTTTTCTGCTTCAAACTTAGTCAATTTTTATGCATTTTCATCATTTTGAAGGTGATTTTGACCCTACTTCATCTCGTGTTTTCCAACAACTGACAAAACTTCAAAGCTGGCTAATAGGCTCACTGAGGAGCTGGCTCAATTCTAAGCATGATCTCTTGGAGAACACTTTTCCTAAAAACATCATCTAGCAAGTCAAAATCTTGGGAGCCCCTGGGCTCCAGGGGCTCTTTTATTTCTAGACTTTTTGCAACTTGTTGAATCTTCATTCAATCTCTGACTGCCGACTACTAACAAGTCTTCTAACCCAGCTTGAAGAATTCTGCACAGGATGAGAATTTCAGCAAACCCTAACAACTACATTTGAGGGCTCAAAACCCTAGGCGCCCCGGGCCTCTTTTATTTCTAGACTTTTTGCAACTTGTTGAATCTTCATTCAATCTCTGACTGCCGACTACTAACAAGTCTTCTAACCCAGCTTGAAGAATTCTGCACAGGATGAGAATTTCAGCAAACCCTAACAACTACATTTGAGGGCTCAAAACCCTAGGCGCCCCTGGCCTCCAGGGGCTCTTTTGCTCTGAACTCACAATTTGACCTTGACTTTAACCTTCTGTTTGACTCCTGATTCTGGTCGTTTGGCAACTCTAATTCATCCACTAACGAATTCATTGCAAAGCCTGATCAAGTCTGAGACAAACATCCTAGGTGTCATTTGCTCAAAAAGTTGCATTTGGTGCCTCAAAAGTTTGGGCGCCCCTGGCCTCTAGGGGCTCTTTTCTCTACCAATGTAGTCAAATTTTCACCAATTTCATTTCTCCCATTCTTCGTTCAATCTGCAAATTCGGGCATTAGACAGGTCTTGTAGACTTGTAACTAGATTCATCGCGAAGCTGACAAGATGCTGAGCAGATACCTTGAAAAAGACAACCTCCAAAAACCACATTTGGTTGCCCAAAATGATGGGTACCCCTAGCCAGCAGGGGCGCTTTTGCCTTGGTGATCTTCAATTCAACCTCCGTTTTATGTGTCCATTCACTCAACTGTTGCTGCTGTTTGATAAGTCCTACGAACTGGGTAACAAATCCACTATGAAGCTAGGCTGAAGCTAAGAAGATCATCCTGGAGATAGTTAATGCAAAAACTGACATCTGATGCCTTGAATTCTTGGGAGCCCCTGGCCTCTAGGGGCTCTTTTCTCCACCAATGTTAGCCATTTTTCAAACTTGTTGATTCTTCATTCAATCTACAAACTCGGGCGTAGACAGATCTCCTGGACTAGCTGGTAGGCTCATCGCGAAGCTAACAAGATTCCGGAGAAGACCTCTTGGAAGTGACAAATCCCGAAAAGTTGATCTAAGCCTTCAAAATCTTGGGAGCCCCAGGCTAACAGGCGCTCTTTTCTTTCCAAAGAGAAAAATTTCAATGATTTTCACCACGACGAAAATCCCCTCTAACACGAAGCATCATTTTGAGCATATCTCGCCATAGAATCTTTGTTGGAGCGTTTTAAGCTTAAAATTTCGACACCTGGTATCAGGCCATCTGCCATTGACGACCTCAGAGGTCCTAACTTTTCTCCTGAAACGTGAAAACTACCCACCAAACTTGAACTAACTTTTTCCTGATTCTGACTTCACCACTGTGATCGTGAAGTGAAATAAGCCAATCAAAATAATTTTTAGTCAATTCTGACAAGATTCAATTTTTAGGGGTTTTGACCAAAAAATAGGGGTCCGGAAACCCTAATTTTTCAAATTTTACCAATATCTTCCAAACATCAAACTAACTAAAAGCCCATACTTGATTTACCCAAAAACTGACTTCTAATGACATTTTTACAAGGTTTAGACTATTTTAAGCAAAATGCCTTAATGAAGCAAAAAAAAATTGGTTAGGGTACAACAAGAACAATCTAAGCCTTTTTGATAGGTTTCTGTATTTTATGTTTCTTCATGTAATCAGTGTTCCACGGGGTTTCAGGGACAACGACGCGGGGACAAGGGATGCATTTCGGGGACGTGAGGCGGGGGGGTCTTGTTAGTATTAGGATCAAATATGAATAAGCAGATTTTAATTCAAATTCAAACAAATAGACACGGCATATACCCTGGGAAAACCCTCCACTTGAGGGAGAAAAACCCAGCAACAATATATCACTTATATATTGAATATGAAACAATAATCTCTTTTACAATGAGGCCGATTATGAGGCCAAACAACAACACCACAACTTGATGCAATAATATATTACTCCTTGCTGCTGTTAATATCGATCTCTCTGAGTGATAAACCCGGCCTCCTTCAAGACTACGATTTGCACTTGATATGTTCGCACTTGAATACACACGAACTATGAACTGAATGAATATGGAATGAATGAATGTGATGAACAAATGAGCAACTCGCATATATACACAAGGGAGAGATCGCATCCCTTCAAAAGCATCATGTCGGCCTTCATAAGAAAACGATGTGACTCCAAGAAAGGTGGCGGATGAGAGAAGTCGGCCTCAAGAGAGATTAATTAAATATTAAATAATATTCAAGGTGAAGCGCCTCTTCACCAATCAATATCACAATAAATTAAATTGTCGATAGGCTATCATTTAATTTATTCTTTAATACAAGCAGATTGGGTTGGAAGAGAAGCCCGACACTGCTCTAACATCAACACTCCCCCTCAGCTAGGGAGAAATACATACAGCTAACCAATGTCATGAAATGACATCCACAATGGCTACACCCAAACGTGAAAGGAGCTCATCACGGAGTCACTCAACGTGATATCAACCATCATGGCTACTCCCATGTATGGTAAAGCATATGTGCACAAGTGCCCATCACGGAATCACTCAACGTGATGTTGTCATCTCATCATGACGTTTACCATGGCTACTCCCAAAGGGTGAATAAACACAAGTACAAGAAAATCATCACGGATTCTCTCACGTGATGTTATCATGGAGTCACTCAACATGACATCCACCATGGCTACTCCCAGAGGGTGGAAACAAGGACTTTCACCTCAAATTTCTCTCATAGAGAAAGATGCATTAACAAGGGCTTACACCTCAAATTTCTCTCACAGAGAAAGATGCATTAACAAGGGCTTACACCTCAAATTTCTCTCACAAAGAAAGATGCATTAAAGAAAATCACAGAAGATCACTGAAGCTGAGTCTCCCTCTCAGCTAGGGCTTCATTCTCCACAATTCCAAGCTTGTCTTGAAAGTACACAAACTTTACTTTGGAGAGAGGCTTGGTGAGAATGTCGGCCGTCTGCTCATCAGTGCTAATGTACTTCAACTGGCTAGCTTTCCTCAATACCATATCTCGAATACAGTGGTATTTGATCTCAACATGATTGTCAGAATATCCATGCAGCTTCAACTCCACACCAGAAGAATATCTCAAGCCATACGTATCTGTGCCACGCAAGTATCTCAGAATATGCTTCGCTGCAACTAGATGTATTTGCCTTGGTTCACACATGAACTGACTAAGTGCACTCACTGCATAGAAAATATCTGGTCTAGTATTGACTAGATACATCAACGATCCAATCAACTTCCTGTACATAGTAGGATCCACTAGATCCGAACTAGCTGCAGCCTCCTTAAACTTCTGAAAATTGGTTTCCATAGGTGTAGACATGGATTTGCAATCTATCATACCAAATCTCTTCAAGATGTCTATTGTATACTTCCCTTGACTCAGAATGATCTCATTAGGCCTCTGCCATACTTCTAAGCCAAGGAAGTAATGCATGTACTTAAGATCCTTCATTTCAAATTCAGAAGCCAACTCCTTCTTGAATTTGATAATGTGGTGTTCTTCTCCAGTAAGAAATAGATCATCAACATAGAGAACCAAGATCAAAGCCTCACCATTAATTACCTTGAAGTATAGGTTTGAATCAGCATCATTCTTGGAGAAGCCCAAGCTCAGCAGGTATCTATCAATTCTCTCATACCAAGCATGAGGAGCCTGCTTAAGGCCATACAAAGCCTTCTTCAATCTGCAAACATGAGACTCCTTCCCATGAACCTCAAAGCCATCAGGTTGCTCGATGTATACCTCTTCTTCAATTACACCATTTAGAAATATTGTCTTCACGTCCATCTGGTGTAACTTCCATCCTTTAGCTACTGCAATAGCAATGATGGTCCTGATGGAGGTATAACGAGCAACTGGAGCAAATGTTTACTCATAGTCTATTCCCTCTTTTTGAGAGAACCCCCTAGCCACAAATCTAGCCTTGTACTTCTCGATGCTTCCATTAGCCGCATGCTTGATCTTGAACAGCCACTTAGAAGATACAACAAATTTTCCTTTTGGTCTAGGTACTATATCCCAAACATCATTCTTGAGAATAGATTGATACTCTTCAGCCATAGCATCTCTCCATACTTGCTGACTTGAAGCTTCCTCAACACTGGAAGGCTCAGATTCAATCATTTGACTCATCAATGCAACATAGCTTGAAAACTTCTACGGTCTTTTACTTTCTATGAATGTTCCTCTAGGGGCTGCAAACCTTTCTACCTCCTGCATTGTTTGCCTGGCCCATAGAGGTCTCTTTCGACCAATAACAATGTCTCTAGGCCCATCAGTAGGTTCCAAAGGCTCAACTGGATTACCATCTTCTTCTAGTTTAGGAGACTCCCTCTGAATCTCAAGAGTATGGTCAACTTCCATGTCCTAAGAAGTCTCATGGTCTTCATTATCTATCTCCATGAGAGAGCCTTTAGATCTCTTGAATGCAACATCCTCTTCGAATGTAACATCCCTACTGATCTCTATTAATTTTTGTCCTAGAATGTAAACTCTATAGGCTTTTGAAGACTCACTGTAGCCCACAAACATTCCCTTCTTTCCAGATGGTTCCAACTTTGTCTTTTTATCTTGAGGTACATGAACATACACAGGACAACCAAATATTCTCAAATGGCTGACTTCAGGCTTCACACCTGTGAAAGCTTCTTCAGGAGTCATGTTCTCCAAGATACAATGAGGACTCCGATTATGAACATACACAGCTGTCCTAGATGCCTCAGCCCAAAGGAAGGTTTGCAAATCTTGATCATGAATCATGGCTTTAGCTCTACAATAGATCTATTCTTCCTTTCTGCAACACCGTTTTGTTGTGGATTGTTGGGAACACAAAACTCCCTCTTAATTCCTACCTCAACACAAAAGTTACGGAAGCTTCCAAAGATGTATTCTCCTCCGTTGTCAGATCTCAGAACTTTGATCCTCTTCCCAGACAAGTTCTCTACTTGAGCTTTAAATTCCTTGAATCTCTCAAGTACTTCCTCAGATTCTTTAGTCTTTAAGAAATAAATCCAAGTCTTTCTAGAGTAGTCATCAATGAAAATTACATAATACAAGAAACCACTCAAAGAAGCAACAGAAATTGGACCACACAAATCAGAATGAACAAGGTCTAGAATAAATTTAGATCTACTCTCACTACTATGAAATGGACCTTTAGTATTCTTACCCAAAGCACAACCTCTGCAAGTGCCTTCATGCTCTTGGCTGAGTTTAGGAAGGACCGTGACCATCTTCTCCATGGTTGGAAGTGCTCTAAAGTGAAGGTGAGCAAGTCTTCTATGCCATAGCTCACATGAACTTGATGAATCATGCAACAAAGCCTGTAATGGACGAGTGGAAAATCTATAGAGACTCTCATGTCAAACTCCAATCACTCGGGCAATCTTGATGCTTGAGTTCTTCGGCCATGCAAGGACTTTACCTTCGGAGAATGCAACTTGATATCCCTTGTCCTCCAAGGCTGAGATAGAGACAAGGTTTCGCTTGATGCCTGGTACAAATAGCACATCACTCAACTGCAAGAAGATGCTGGAATCTAAGTGAAGAGAGGAGGTCCCAACACCTTTCACAAAATAACATGCATCATCTCCAATTATGACTTGAACACTTGAATCTCTTTCCACCAAATCAGATAGATGTTCTCTAAAACCCGTGATGTGGGGAGAGGCACCACTATCAATTAACCAGGTGTTGTTATCCATTAGAACATTGTTTGATAAGGCAGAATAGAATAGAAAACCACTTGAATCCTTTTGACAAGAGATCTCACCCACATCTGCAACTAAAGCCTACTGCTTAGGTCTGGTTGGACAATCTTTTGCATAGTGACCAAACTTGTCACATCTGAAGCATTGTATGCGGGAGAGGTCCTTCTTCTTAGAAGCAGGGGCACCATCTGATCTTTTATCTCTATTCCTCTTGAAGTTGCCTTTTTTCCCTTCTCTTCCTTTCTTCTTCGAAGATTAAGCGGCAAGTACATGAATGTCTTCATTTGTAGAACTTTGCCCATTGCCTCTCACAGCCAATCTTGATTCTTCTTGGATGCAATCTGCCCTCAAGAGATCAAACTTAGGTAGTTTTGATCTCCCACTGATACCTTGGATAAAGGGCTCCCAAGATTGGGGAAGACCATTAAGAGCCAACATAACCAAATCGTTATCATCAACCATATGCCCAATGGTAGAGAGCTGATCTCTCAACTCTATGATCTTCATGAAGAAGGAGATGACAAAATCTCCCTTCGCCATCTTGACATGATGAAGTTGTTGCCTCAATGCAAGAGCTCTGCTTGTATTATTGATCTCATACATTTCCTCCAAGGTCTTGAACATTTCCCTTGCTGTCTTCAACTTGGAGATGACCGGCACAAGGTGGTCCTTCACGGAGTCTACCAAAATCTTCTTCGCCTTAGTGCAATTCTTCTTCCATTGAGACTTCTCATTCTCATCGGAAGGTTCAAGAATTTCACTCTCCATGAACTCAACAATCTCATTTTCTTCCAATGCAAGCATTACTCTAAACTTCCATGAGGTGAAATTGGAAGCACCTTCAAGTCTATCTTCAATCTTGAGCCCGTTCACCATTTTCGAAGATAGGATAGATGCAAGAAGATGAGAACAAGAGTGATGATAGCGCTGCTTATATAAATCTAATCACGATCTTCCTTAAACCAGCTCTGATACCATGTTAGTTTTAGGATCAGATATGAATAAGCAGATTTTAATTCAAATTCAAACAAATAGACACAGCATATACCCTGGGAAAACCCTCCACTTGAGGGAGAAAAACCCAGCAACAATATATCACTTATATATTGAATATGAAACAATAATCTCTTTTACAATGAGGCCGATTATGAGGCCAAACAACAGCACCACAACTTGATGCAAACACAGAATAATATATTACTCCTTGTTGTTGTTAATATCGATCTCTCTTAGTGATAAACTAGGCCTCCTTCAAGACTACGATCTGCACTTGATATGTTCGCGCTTGAATACACACGAACTATGAATTGAATGAATACGGAATGAATGAATGTGATGAACAAATGAGCAACTCGCATATATACACAAGGGAGAGATCGCGTCCCTTCAAAAGCATCATGTCGGCCTTCATAAGAAAACGATGTGGCTCCCAAAAAGGTGGCGGATGAGAGAAGTTGGCCTCGAGAGATTAATTAAATATTAAATAATATTCAAGGTGAAGCGCCTCTTCACCAATCGATATCACAATAAATTAAATAGCCAATAGGCTATCATTTAATTTATTCTTTAATACAAGGAGATCGGGGCTGGAAGAGAAGCCCGACACTGCTCTAACATCAACAGGTCTAAGTTGGGGGGCAACAAGGGGACGGCGGGGGGATGGCGGCATAGGGGCGGCGAGGGAGCGGTGCGCTGAAATACATATAGTACTTGAAAAACTAGTTATAAAAAGATGTATAACCTTAGAAGCCTAAGGAAAAAGTAAAGTTTAAAGTTTAAACACATTGCAATGATTTCGTTGAACTAGTGAACATTGAAAATCAAAATGAAAATATACTTAATAGACATTGGAACGAGAACTAGATGTTTCATAATTTGAATTTCATAATCATGATTCATAATTACAATCGACAATGTTCAAACTTCAAACTTCAAAAACAAAATACTAAATAGTAAATGGCTAATGGCTTTGGATGGGTATGGACATCCAGCAAAGCATAAACAAAAATGAAACAAAAAAAAAAACTCTCATACCTATAACTTTCAATCACCCAAACTCAGACGCCCACACTCAGTCGTGTAAACACTTCAACAACAAAATGAAAATCGGCCAGACGTCACTATGAAACTCAATAAGACACCTTAATTTTCCTTGGAAGACCTCTTTGTTCTTTTTTATCATTAAAACCACAAAATCTCATTAGTAAGAACCAGCCAAAAAACATTGAGCTTAGCAGGAAACACAATTATATAACTAGAAAGAATTTCAGACTAAGTAAAGCCATCCTTATAGCCCCAACCAACCTTGTTTCCTAAAAATAAAGACCAAAGAGAAGTAGCAAATTGACATTCAAAAAACAGATGTTCAAAAGTCTCAACTTTGTCACACAAAGAACAGTAATTAGCCTAAATACCAATGGGCTGTAACTCAACATTAACATCAAGTTTTTTCAAAAGGAACAACCACCTAAAACAAGCTTTTTAGGCTCCCCATACTTCGCCCAAATGTGAGCTAGTCTACTAGACCAAAGTGACTTAGACCAATCGAGATTCGAACAATTATTCAACTAGGAAAAGACACCCCTCATACCAGTTAACATCATGTAGAGTTTTCTAATAGAGGCATTATTAAATCCAGATCCATCTTCCCATGTAACATGGCAGGTCATATCAAATGCATTGGTCACAAGGATTGGAAACCTCCACTTTGCCAATGCATTTTTTAGTACAAAGTATGTTCTTTTATGAGAATTAGAGATATTGAATTCAGTTCGCATTTTCTCCCACCTCTTAAGACTTCCATTCTCAAAGATGTTACTAAACTCTGGAAACCCTTTTTTGTTCCAAGCCTTCGCAAAACACCCCTGAGTGAGGGCCAAAGGCTTACCATTCAATCTCAAATTCCACCATATAGATCTATAACCAATACAAGAATTGGTATCATCAGAGTATGCACTGCCACGTCTTATCAGATGCTTAATTTTCCTCCATTCCTTCCAAATGTTGATAAAAACTACTCAGCCAAATACTTTCACCTCAAAATTTCCAAACAAGATATCATGTAGATGTAATGACTTTCGGGTTTTACCCTTTTTTGGATATGAAAGAGACAAATTATTCGAGTTTTACCCTTTTTTTGCATTATTCCTTTTTTGGCTATGAAAGTGTCGGCATGGTGATTTCTTTCTAAGATTGACGTGGGACCCTGGGATCTTACTTGGTTTTAAAGTGGATCGGTTTGTTGTTTTGGAGTTGTGATGGCACTGCTTGAGGACAAAAAATCTTTGGGAAGGGAGGACTATAATGTCCCCTTTTTATCCCTAAGCTTTTCAGTGGTCGTTAGCTTATTTTTGGAGTCTCGTAAGCTATTCAGATGTGTTTCAAGGGATTCCAAGATTCTTAGAGGTTTCTTGCCAGCACTTTTAGGGTGCATTTGCAAAGAGTTGCCAAAGTGTTTTCTGGGTTTTTCTGGGTTTTCTAAGATCCTTGGTACTGCTATTTTTAATGTTGTCTATTTTTAGTAAGTCATAGTTGCATCTCAATTTGGGCTAATTTGGCGATTGGAAAAACTTACTATTTTTAGCAGTATGCTATTTTTAGTAAGTGTTATTTTTGGCAATGGCCCTAACAACAGTTTAGTGTTGGGTTTCCAGTTTTGGCAATGGTGGTAGTTTCAGTTGTTGAGTTCTGTCATTTTTGGCAATTCAATGCATCTACCATCCTTGGAGTTCGAAAAAGGCAAATATTGCAACTTAAGTTATAAAGTTATAAAGTTCAAAAAGGCCCCCTTGCACCCCCACGCCTAGCATTGGTAACTTAAGTTGTTTCTAAAAGGTGTTTATATGCTTGCTCAAGTTGGATGTCTAGATGAGAGGGAAAAAATAAATTAAATTAAATTAATATTCTTTTCTCAAGTTGGGCACCCCAATTGGAGGGAAAAGCAATTCAAATTTTTGGGGCCCTAATTTCTATTTAAACCCCCTCTTGCTCTCATTTTCATTATGCAATCTTATGATAACGAAGTGTTGTCAAAGTGAGGATTGAATCCTTCAAGGGCTTTGGGGACGAAAACCTTCAAATTTGCTTCCTGTTTCAGGGTTGAAAGATACTCCCTAGCTAGACATGGGTGTGACTCCATTGCAGGGGTTACCATTGGACTTATTTGGTGATGGTTTTCCTTTCATTCTCAGTTTTGGATTGTTATGATGTTTTCTAGATATGCATTTTGGTGTGTGTGATGATTCATAGAGTTGTGGGAGCATTTTGGAATGATATATCAGACCTTTGGTTGTTGCTGGTCCGTGCTTTCCTAGCCCATCTGTATCACCTTTGTGCTCACATTGTTTGGAGGTTTAGAGAACTTTTTGTAGGCATTGGTTATTCCTTTCTAGCAGATTGAGGCACCCCATCTTGCAAGTTTCCAGAAATTTTAGCAAATAACTGAATTTTTAGGAGCTGGTCGCCCCTCTCTACCAACCGTACCATCTTGGGTTATGTGTGTATTAAGAGTTGCCTTCAAATCTGCTACTTTCCCTTGCTGTTCCTTCTGTTTTGGAGGCACCTAGGCCTTGTTACTACCTTGCAGGCATCCTTGAGGAGTTCTATGGTGTTTGGTTTGAGTTGTGACCATTGATAGCTTGCTGGTTGGAGTTTTCAAACTGCCACAACATCATTATCAGACCTCCAAATTCATATCACACTCGTAGCAGCAGCGTTTTAGACCTTCTACAATCCTTTGGTGGTCTTTCCATTAAGGTATCATTGTTGCATTTTGTTGGGAAATACTTATATTCATGTTGGGGTATCATTTTGGGGTGTTGTGCTACAAGTTATCATTTTCATAGTGTAACAACAGTTTATGACATTCTGGAACAATTTGTAATGAGCTCCTTTGTAACACTATTTGGTAGTACCATTGGTGAATCAGCTCTTTTGATTATTGTTACTTACCCCACTAAATAAGTGGTGCTCTCGCCGAATAAGCAGTTGAGCTTTCTTTACTTTTCATATCATTTCTAACCCCACTAAATAAGTGGCACTCTCGCTGAACAAGCGGTTGAGCTTTCTTTGCTTTTCATGTTATACCAGCTGAATAAGCAAAAGATCTTCTTTGCTCAGTCGGCTTGCCGCCAAGGGCTTTCTTGCTAGTTGTAGATTCCCGCTAAATAAGCGGATGTTTCCTTATGCTTGAAGATTTCATACTCACCCTACTAAACAAGTGGTTCATTTCAGTAGTGTAGCATTGTAACCTTACCACCATATGCTCTCACCTTGCCCACATCGGGATCTAGGTGATCAAAAAGGGGAAGAGAGTTTACTTCAGTTGGTTATCTTTGATTATTGGCTAACACTAACAAGTTGTGAAGTTTTGAAAAAAAATTAAGGGTGGGTTATTACAATTTCTCATCTTCCCTCGAGTAATTGTCATCTGCTTTCGATTGATTGTTCCTTTTCTTATTTAAACACCCCATATGTCATGCATCCAAATGCTAGTCTTGCCTACATTTGGTTGCCTCTACATGATTTTGCAAAGAAGCTCTATATCCTTTCCTCTTTGACAAGGAATGTAATCCCACCTTCATAAATCTTCAACCCTCCCTCTAACTCAAATCCAAGATTCATCACAACATTCTTCCAAGCTCTAAACCTTCCTATATAGCATTTGAAGCTTATAATATTTTAATACTATCTTCCAAGCAATCTTAAATCTCTCTATAGCATTTTATCCTCCATTGTTTCTATCAAGAGGAATACCTTGAGCTAGAGAGAAGAAAACAAAATAAAAAGTTGGATCCTTTGAGGACACAAGTCACTGCAACTTCAAGGAAGCTCCATTGAAGCTTCACATAGGTTCCATATTTTTATTCAATTTTGTAAAAAAATTCTTTCAAAAAGTAGTTTAAAGTAGTAATTAGATCATGGATCACCAATTTGCCCAAGAACTAAAACATTTTGTGTTTCTTTCATGGTTAGATTTAGATTGTGTCGACGCTTTCTAGATTAGATTAAATTTAAAATGCTTTTTTAGATTAAATTAGATTTAGAACCTTGTTTTATTTATTTTCATTTATTTTGCTTAAAGCACTCTATCGATTCAAAATGTTTGCAAAAACAAGTTATCTTTGTTCGAAAACAAGATTCATTCATTTTCAATAATCAAATCAAAACAACTCTTTCATCAACGAGAAAAGTAGAAAACCACAAAAATATACCATAGAGATTGCATTTAGGAAAGTTTAATCCACTTAGCATTCATTGAAAATTGTAAAAATAAAAATAAAAATTATTAGCTAAATTAGTTCAACTAAAATATTTTTTTTCAAAAAGAACAAAAAAATAGTTATTTGCTTGCATACATATTAGTTTTGCATACATCAAAAACAAAACATATATGGTAGGGTCATTCACAAGTTTCAGAAACCTCTTATAGCAAATAAGTCAATGTCAAAGCAAATCAAGCAAATTCAACAAGCTATCTTTACATTTTTCATTCCTGCATCACTCGACTTTTCACACCCAATGTGTCCTTGAGCTAGGGAAAATTGGATTGAGGCTATTTAAAGTGAGATAAAGCAACTCAATGAAAATAAGAACCACCCAACAAAGAGCAAGTTCAAGAACAAATAGCCATCTTTAGATAAATCCATGATGCAAACGAAAGAAGGTGCATGACAATATAATTCCACGCAATAGAGTTAGCCCTCTCAAAGGAGTTTTAGGAAAATGTAGGCTTAACACCTTTCGTCTCTTTTCCAAGAACAAGCTCAACTGAATTAGAGCCACTGATCCTCTTGGCCAAATTAGAATCACAACCACACCTCTCCAATGATTCACAAGAGACATTCCAATCCACCAACTCCAACACCTCACATTGATACTATCATCCACCACTAGGTGCTCCCTCGTGAAGTGAGTGAACCAATTAGTGTGACATCCAATCAACATGACAATACCGTTGTCACCCACAGGATACTCCTTCCTTGCGAAGAGGGTAGTCTAATGGATTCTCCCCCACTTAACTAGCTTTTTTCATGAGAGCAAGGGTGATTCAATCCACACCTAAAGCAAGAGTGCAACACGTATGTTACCTTGAGTCCATCTCATTCACATTTGTCGTGATTCGATAGAGTATCATAGTCCCAACTATATTTGTCAATTTTGTCATCTTCCAACTACTTCCAAAGCTTCTAGAGCTAACTAAGTTTCAATGGGTAACTTTTCCATGGATAAATCAAGTTTTAAAAATCCAAGTATTAAGGGAGTCTTGGATGAATGCCCTAAAGTGGATACATCATAAACCAATATGAATAGAAAAAGAAAGCACATTTGGGAGGATAAGAGATCGTAAGGGGACTCAAAATGCCATCATTAGAGGTAGAATCCAAAGCATAAAACATTTGGCATCAGCAAGCTAAACTAATTTTTCTACCAAAATGTTTCTTCATGCTAAAATTTAGCTCTAAACACTTCAAAGACTTGGCTCTCCTCATGAATCCTAAAAGATCGATAGAAAAGTGGCATTCCTGCCTACATGGTTCCAAAAATTCATTGCTTTAGAATGGATATATGGGTTAGGCTTTATAGCCTACCTATAGAGTTGTAGAGTAAAAAATAGAAGAAATGGGCATGCCTCTAGTTAATTGTTTAGAAGTGGATCTCCATGCCCTCCCTTAGGATCATTTAGTGTTTACAAGGGTCAAGATACAAACAGATATGGATCTCCCTCTACCAAAGGTTATGCTCTTATCTTCCCCTAGAGAGAGTCATATCCAAGATCTAGATTATGAAATTATCTCATTTCATTGCTATGCATGCCACAGATTAGGAAACTCAGCAAAGTATTGCCCTAGTATACCTCATTATTCTATTGCAAAAAGCCTTGAGAATTCTTCTTTCTTCAGCAACAATTGGAAGGTTATGGAAGTTTTAGCTATCAGAAAAGATTTTTCCATTAGCAGCATCATGTTTTGTTCTTCTCAAAGGACAACTCCCCCCCCCAAAGTTGTAAGTTTTCAACCAACAAGGTATATCGAAAAGTAAAGCAAAGTGGAGAATGTTCAAAACAATTGGTTTTCTCCATTGCACACGGAAACAAATGGGTTCAAAGATAGAAGCAGTTATGGATCAAGAAGGCTTGGAGCAACAGAACAAAGGTTTAGAGTTGCCAAAGTTGCCTTTCGACATGCAAGCCTTATGTTCTTTTGATTTGAAACTAGATTTAAAACCCTGCTGAGCTCTTGAGGATGACATGCTATAGGTTCCATTGCAAGTGCCTTTAGAGGAGGTGCTTTGCGGAGATCTGGAGAAATCATCTCATGCTCAAATTTCAAAAAGACAGGAAAAAAAGATGGTGCAGAAAACCAAAGATAGAAAAGCACCAGAGAGAGACTAAATTAAATCTAAAGGATGGCTCTCAACTTACCCTTTAAGGAGTGTTAACTAGAAAGAGAGCGAAATGCTCTCTAGGTGGAAAATGAAAGTCTTCTACAATGTAAGGGGGTTGAATGCCCCTAAAAAAGCATGATCAGTCAAGTATCAATTAGAACTTCACTCTCCAAATTTAATTTTTCTTTAAAAAACTAAGATGTCCAAGGAAGATTTTGCTTTGATGCTTAAGAGATCATGGAAATATTGGAAAGGGTTTGTTGGGGATGTAGTAGGGGCCTCAAGAGGTCTAAGTATTCCCTAGAATCCAAAATGATTGTCAATTGAAACCCCGATCTTTGCTGATAGTAGAATCAGGATATTAAAGGGCATCAATGTTTACAACCCCGACAATGTTCCTCACAAGAAAAGGATTCTTCGAGAAATCTTGATGATTTTGTATTCCAAGGAAGGTATTTTTTTTTATTGGCCGGTGATTTTAATTTATATCTGGTCCATAGGATAAAAGAGGGGACCCTCTCAAACAATCCTTATCGAAGATATATTTGAATAGCTTTATAACTGACTTCAACTTGCAAGATGCCATCCTAAAAGAAAGGAGATTTACATGGAATAACCTATGTTCCACCAATTTTTCGGGACAGCAACAGTAGGAAGGAGACATGTTTTTGGGATGGCAAGGGATGAGAGACCATTTTTTAGGGGATGGCAAAGGACGACAATTTTAAAAATGGGGAAATTTTCTAAATATTCACATGAGAAGGCATTCACCATACTCATTATAATTATTTAAAAAAGCTTATATACCAAAATTTAAATAATTAAAAAAATAAAATTCTGACCTAAAAAATAAAAATAAATAAATTATGTACTAGTATAATAAAGTTACAAATATTAATATTAATTATAAATATTAATCAAGTTAATATATAGTAGTAAAATTAATTTTAATAAAGCTATAAAGTTAAACTATCATGTCCCCTTTCCAAAAATTAATTTCTCTGGGAGACCCATAGCCTATTTCTTATTTCTTGTAGGCTAAGAGATAAAGTTTGGGAAATAAATTAATAATGATATTTTAAGTGGTCTAGTCACTTTATTTTATACTCTTATAAAGGGGCAATAAAAGTATTATTATTCTTTTAGTGGGCCTAATAAAATATTTTCTAAGAAATCGAATCATGATTTTTTCCCAACAATTCCAAATAAGAATCATATCGAAATTGACGTCGGAGTCGGAATCCCTATTGATGCATAAAGGAATTGATTTTTTCCCTCCAAAACATTTTTCTCTACAATCATCCGTACCCACACAATTCTAAGGCTTACATGTTGATTCTAGACCAATTCCAAGGTGTTTGACTTTTTAAAAGCAAACAAAAATCTTGAACTTATAAACAAAAGCGTCCATTTCACATTTTCATTTATTTCTTTTAGTCTTTAGACCACCGACAAATGTGCAAACGAGGGACACGAAAGGGGGAAAGGTTTGAAGAAATTGCAAGCCTACCAATGGATGCCATTTTCTTGCATGCGAGTCACAATTATACCAAGATTTTTTTGCATTTTATCTAGCAATTTTCTCTGTCATTCAGTCATTCAAAAACCAAAAACCCTAGGTCATGATTCAATCATTCAAAAACCAAAAACCCTAGGTCGTGATTTTTTCTGTCAGTCATTCACACATTAAAAAATATTAAAACAGAATTATTTAAAGATTAAACTTTAAATTTTAAAAGTTAAAACTTATACTATTATTAAAAATCAAAATCGAAACCTTTATCCTTGCTATAAGTATGAATTAAAATATTAAATATATTATTACAATATTAAATATATTTATACTTATAGTATTAACAATATTAAAAATGAATTATTTTTAATTTAATACTATTATTTAATATTTAATGAATAATAAAAATTATAAACTATTATTATTGTTTTATAGTTATAGTTTTTATTATTTTTTACAATGTTAATAATATAAATACAAATTATAATAATAGTATGATTAAAATTTTAAATACTAATAGTCCAATAAATTTGTTAAAACTTAAATAATATATAATAAATTTATATATTTAAATATCAATTCTAAATAATAGAATTAAAAATATATAAGGTTTAGTCATTTAGATGTTATGTAAATTATTTAAGTTTAATTTATTTTTCAAACTTCTCTTTACAAATTGCAGGTCCATTGCATATAGAGAAACTAAACCAAAAATTCCATGGAAACTAGTTCTAATTGTGTTGGCAAACCCTCATTCAATGTTGACCCAACTTCACCGCTATGGAGGCATGTAGAAATGGTAGAGCAAGTTCCAGGTGGGGAAACATATGTTTGGATATGCTATAGGTGTGATAAGCGATATACAAGTTCCTACAATTGGGCAAAAGGACATTTGTGTGCAATTCTCAGGAAGGGAATTAGAGCTTGTCTAGGAAAAAATGGTGTATCTATACCACCTTATAAAATAGCAGAATATATTAAGGAGCGAGAGGAAGTAGATGCAAGGGTTGAAAATAGAATGGGGTATCCATTGAGTACAGGAAGGGATTCACGAAGGCCACCTACTTCTTCATCTCACACACAGTATTGACCCTAATATTGTAGTAGAAAGTCATCCTTCTTTGAGTAGAAATGAAAATGAGGCTACTATTCTGAAGACAGCAAAGGGACCATTGGGGAGGGATTTAATAATGATGCAAGAGATATTGCTAACCAAACCATTGCAAGATGCCTCTATGCAAATGGTTTGTCTTTCAATGTTGTTTGATCACCCTATTGGCAAGACATGGTAAGAAAAATAAATGAAGCTCCAAATGGGTACACAAGCCCAGGTTATGTGAAGGTGTGTAGCACCTTATCGTCAAGGAAGGTCAAACATATAGAAGATTCATTATCTCTCATCAAGGCCTCAAGGAAAGAAATAGGTGTGTCTATTATTTCTAATGGATGGAAGGATGCAAAATATAGACCATTAGTTAATCTGATTGCGGTGTGCCCTAAAGGGGCAATGTTTCTAAAATTCGTGGATTGTGAGCCTAAGGGGAAAGTGAAGGATGCATAATTTATTGCTAACATCTTTATACAATGCATTAATGAAGTGGGTCCTCAAAATATCGTCCAAGTTATAAAGGACAACGCGAAGAATTGTAGAGCTGCTAGTATGTTAGTTGAGACAATTCTCCAATATATTTTAGACACATTGTACCGTGCATTCCCTCAACCTCATGCTACGGAAGTTGGGTACAAAAATAGATTGGATCAAACAAGTCTATGTTGAAGCTGAAGAGATCCATATGTTCATAACAAATCATCACATGTCACAAGCTATTTTTAGATCATTCTCGCGACTAGAGCTACTGAAGGTAACTCAAACTTCAAACAATGCAATTTTTATTTTTTTTGTTTTACTTTAATAGTTTATTTTAAAAAATATATACATTTTTCGTTGATTTTAATTATTTAATTTTTATTTTCAAATAGGTAGCTGAGACTAGATTTGCATCCAATACAATCATCTTCAGATGACTTGTGAAGGTGCGAGTGGCACTTTCTAGTACGGTCATTAGCCAATCATGGTCTATATGGAGGCAATCAAACACTGAGAGGGAAGCAAATGTAAAACAAAAGATTCTTGATGACAAGTGGTGGGATCGGGTGGAATATATTCTTAGTTTCACCGATCCCATCATGAGTATGATACACTTTACTGACATGGATAAGCCATGCTTGCGGGAGGTTTATGATGGCATCGACTCAATGCTTGAGAAAATGAAATCCATCATAAATGCAAAAGAGTAAAATCCTAAAGAAACCTTCTTCAAAGAGGTGTAGTCAATTTGTGTTGAGCATTGGAACAAAATGACCACCCCTCCATTTTTTTTCCTTTGCTTTGACTCTCGTACCCACGTACCCGTTACCCATACATACCTGATTCGACAACTTAGAATATTTTATTAATAAGTGTTTTCCAGCACCTTTGGAGATGATTTTAGATGGGAAAAGATAAATTGAAATTAAAAGGGTTGAATATAAGAAAATAATTTGGGAAGGAGAAAAGGGTGTCATTGATATTGCTATCAAACCCTATTTCAAAGCTTGAGCATTTTGTTCATCTCCACACTCAAGAAAGAAAACCCTTTCAACTTCTAGTTTAGGTGGTTCAGGTTAGGAGTGTAATGTCCCACCCCAGTTGGAACAATTTTTACAATTTCCCAATGTTTGACAATGCAGGCATTTTGCCAAACAGCCATCATACTATTGTTCTAAGTTATTTCCAGGTGGTTATAAATAACGCTTAAAATTAAAACTTCTAATTTAACTTTAATATTAACATTATTTAACTTAAAACTCAAGACCATGATAACTGCCAAGATTAAACCATGGTAATAATTTGCCGACAATCCCAACATAGAAATACTACCAACTTACCAAGTTGTTGACCACCTTGTGAATTACTAAAAATAGTAAGTGTGGGTGCTCGAAGAATGCTCTGGAAGGTACACTGCGAAAACTCTTGAATACACTGAGCTAGGAAACACCAACTAAGCAAAAATGGTTGATTGATAAGCCACAAACTCCCTCAAAGGGGTCCCCTAACCACCCTATTAGTCTACGGCGACCAAGGTGATAGACTAACTGCCACTCCTGCTGACTACCTAGAAAAGGGGACATTACAATCCACCCTCCCCAAGATTGCTTGTCCCCAAGCAATCCACACTTAAATGCCATGGCATAAATACCAGGATCCTAGATAAGCCTGTAGAATGCTCCACTATACTTCCTCTGCATCAACTAGATAAAGATAAAACCAAACTCAGCAGCTCCATTAATCACTATCCCAGTGTAAAACAATCTACCAAAAATAGAAATTCCTAGATCCCACAACCAAATTGGAAGTCCACCATTCCCAATACCCACTAACTTCCACTGCGCCACTCTAATATAATCATCATCAATGCTCTATGAGTTGTGAAACAACTCATCAAGATCCAAACGAAATGATGTGCCAAGCATGTCACCACCTAGATCCCAAACCACCACATCGTCACATCCGTCAAACATGAGAAGATGGAAGCATCTCAAAGTACTAACAACACAAACCCACTCTCCAACTCCTAAAGATCTCCCATGGATGTGAAGAATACCCATCATAGGTGCAAGAAAATGTATAGCAGCTCCTCCTAGGTTGCTGATATGGAACAGATCAGCAACCTCAAGACTAAAAATCCGACCGATGGGGATGCAAATAATATTGCCAAGGTCATAGGATGATAGAGTATCAACCCTATGCCACTCTCCAATGATGAGAGAATGATGCAACTCTCCTCCAAACTCTTGAACAGCCACTATCCTCCAAGAGTTATGTAAGAAATCCACATTTCATGAGGTAGAACAGCCATCTCCTATCAAAGTATGGAGTAGAACTCCGTCAATGATAGCTGGAACACCAATGCCATCACTCTCACTTCCAACCCCTACACCACAATTGTAATAACCCACCCTTAATTTTTTTCAATTTTGCACCCGTTAGCATTAGCAAAATAGAAATGAATATCAACTGAGTAAACAACCCTCCACTTTCTGATCACCTAGATCCCGAGGTGGGCAAGGTGAGAGCAAACAATGAGAAGGGAATCCTTGTATTAACTGGAAATCTAGCTAATTAAAAGTAAAAAGCTTCCACTTTTTTATCACCCAAACCCCAAGGTAGGCAGGGTGAGCATATGGTGGTAAGGCTTACAATTTCTGAGTTTTTAAGCTACCACTTCTTCAATGGGGTGAGTAATAAAACCAAGTGCACAAAAGTAAATCATCTGCTTATTCAGTGGGAATTACAACAAAGTAAATAAACACTTGGCGGCAAGCCGACCAATCAAAGCAAAGTCCTCCACTTGTTCAACGGGCATAACATGAAAGCAAAGGAAAAGCTCAACCACTTATTCAGCGAGAGTAGCATGTAACATAAAAAAGCTCAACCACTTATTTAGCGGGAGCACCACTTGTTCAATGAGATAACAATGTAAATACAATGAGCAATCATCAATGGTACTACCAATGGTGTTACAATCAGCTCAATTAGAAAATGCTCCAAAATTATATATGTTGCTATTAGGATAAGGAAATGACCAAAACATGAAGCATATCTCCCCCCAAAGAAGCTACAATGATAATATAGTAACACCCTGTTGATGCATGTTTTATGACACACCGAACACTCTAGAATAAAGAGTCCAAAGACACTCTATCCTCTCTTGAAAAACTACCTCGTATGCTAAGATTGCTAGAAAGGTCATACGGTAATTCCAATGTTTCGTAAGTTGGGGGGATGGATAAGCTCAATGGATGATGTGATATGCTGGTATCACAAAGGGACCTTGGACAACAAATTACTCAAAAGTAGGGATTTAGATTGATTTGACGTTGAATGCTCTTGTATTTTTTTTTAGGATTTTCGATTTTTAAGAAAAAAGGAAAAGGGATGAGGGTTTAGAAGCTAGACTTATGCTAAACTACTCATATGAACTTAAGAGACAAATGTTGGATAGAGAAATTTAAACCAATCTTTGCTTTGCCAAGCACAATGACTACAACTAGACAAAGATGGTGCAATCTTCAATGGGATTTACGAACGATGTCCTATTACACAATACCACCATCAATTCGAACAATGCATATAGGTAATAGAATTCAAGTTAAACAGTTTCAAAGTTCAGACTAACCTTGCACATCAAATTGAAAATCATTCAATTGAAAAAGGTATGAACTAATTTCACTATTTTCAACACTATCAATCTTTCATTCATCTAAAAAATGTTGAAACTAATTTACTTTATTGAAGAAATATGAAACCATGCAAGCTCTCAAAATAACAAATGCTCAACTATGAATCAAATCATTATTTGAATAGCACTAGTAGCAACAATTTCACAAGTCTCCCCGAATGAATGAAATGAGTGGGGCTTATATAGGCACCCCAATTACAAAGCAACAGCCCAGATTGATTTGAGATCAATGGCCAAGATTAATCCAAGAAACCCTAACCCTAAAAGCATAACCAACTCCATTGACACATGGCACAAGTACGATGAACCACTTGGAGTGTGAAAAATAATGACACCTTGCAAATTACTCGAGCAAATGGGAATCCAAAATGCAATTCCCCTTGGCCTGCTCCCTGGCTGCAAATGCAAGAAATTTTGTTAACACCAAATCGAGCTCCTCCATTGATATGTTTGGCATAGAATCCAGCTGCACTCCCATTATGTCCAAGGTTTCAAGGTATTGAGTGAAAGTATTTTCCCATCTACCTTCTTGTTTTTGAAAGCTATCCATAAAGGTCAAAAGAGAAGACATGTCATCAAGCTGATTTTCTGTGATAATCTGCATTTCCTTGAAATAAATATTCATCACACTTTTCTTCAAACCTTCCAAATCCAAGCCATTCGTATCATGATGCTCCTACCCTGTTAATCCTTCAAGAGAGGTGAGGATTTTAAACTGTATTTTCCCAATTGCATTTTGTATAACAGCACACTCTTCTTTCATTCCATCATATATTTTCCTCTTAGCTAACAAGGAATGATACCATCTGCTGAAATCATATGAGACTCCTTCCTCAATAACACCTTCTTGGATCAATATTTGCAGGGATACTTCCTTTAAAACCTTCAAACGAGGTATTACTTTGTCATTTACGTACTGGAAGTCTTCCCAATTATCTTCAATCTGGCCAATTTCAGTCATAAGCAAGGCTGATCTGTCATAAGTCTGAGTACATTTCTCCAAGAATTGCTCCATTTGTTTTGAGATATTGTTGATCCAACTCCTAGTTGCCTGGCTGGTGATCCTCATAGCTTCAAGAGTGTCAACGGATTCCAGAGGAAGGGATGACGGTGGGATAAAAGCTTCACCTTCTTGGCGCAAAGGGGCTGTTATTTGCTGAATGAACTCTATTAGCCTCAAATTTTCCAATTCTAGTCTTTCCTTCTTCTCCTCCGTTTTGTCGAACTTCTCCTTCATGGCCTTGGAAGTGTCTGCTAGCTCATGGAAATCTTGATCTATCGTGGTTGGCCCAATGTCCAACGTTGTAACATCATAGTCCATAGGAGTAATCTGATCTCTAGGCTTGTCAACTTTTGGGATTGCAACTTGTAAAACCCTGGATCCTGCATCATTTCTGATAATCTGAGAAAACTTTTTAGGCTTCTTTGGCGTTTTAGCCTTGCCAATCCTCTCTAAGAAGTCCTGCATGCTTTCAACTGGTTGAACTTCATCTAGTGGTTTAGACTTCTTCATCAAACTTTCAGTCAACCAAGCTGGGATAGTGGATAATTCCATCCCATCTTCCAATTGAATATCATCATCAATCTCTTTCAAGGCAGAAATTACTTCATCTCCCAGCTCCTCATTGTTTTCAAGGATCTCAATATCTCCCATGCCTTCAATCATTAGCGTATCACCTCCTTCCAAACACTCAGTGAAGGTTTGCTCTTGAAGAAAATTCAGCTGTTCTAACTCTTGAAATTCAACCTCTTGTTCATGGTTTGGTTTAATCTCAGCAATGGACACCTCTTCTACTATTTTGAT
The DNA here is from genome assembly GCA_007258455.2 of Sequoia sempervirens. Lineage (NCBI taxonomy): Eukaryota > Viridiplantae > Streptophyta > Pinopsida > Cupressales > Cupressaceae > Sequoia > Sequoia sempervirens. Next base: position 32,827 of record VDFB02253680.1, on the reverse strand, counting down.
AGATAACATACTTGAAGATGATGGAATTTCACTCACCTTTTGCTTCTTACTCTCCAACTCTTTACTAGCTGCTTCCTTTTCCTTTGTTTGAAGATCTTCAATCATTGCCTTCCTCTTGCTTGGACATGGAAATTCATCAGGACCTTCTCCAACTGCTTCTCCTTGACTTTCTTCATTGCTCAGCGTGACATAGGTAAGGGAGATTCCTTCTTTTCTTAATCTGCTGATCTGATTATCCACCCATTCCCTAGAGTACGCTACAATATCCTTCATCAATATATCCAAATTAGTCAACTCAGGTTGTGTCCAGTTGGGCAACAAGATAGGCTTGTTCTTTTCCTATTCAAATTGAGGATGTGCGTATTCTCCATTGTCTTTTACCTGGTCCGAAACGGGGAATAAGTCACACTTTTTCACCAGGTCTACTGGAATTCTAGACCACATCTTCTTCCTGACTCCATATTCGTCCACCAAGTTAGACCAATAGTCTTCAATCTGCATAACATGAAGGGACTTCTTCCCGTGAACTCTCAAATATGGGTCATAATCAGACCTCGGTTTATAAGTGCCAAACTTATAAAATTGTAGCTCTAACTTTGTTGCCTTGGCTGATTGTAATGAGGGGCAGACTTCTAGCATTTTCCCAATTGCAATAGGAAAAGCCACTCCTTGTTTGTTCTTTTCCCTTGAATGGAATCCACGTGTGCCTACTGCCTTGCAACTTCAAGCATAATAATCTTGTCCGTTGGATACCGAGGGAGTTTATACGAAGCATCTGGGAATCCATGAACTCTTATGTATGTAAAGGTCGGAAATTGGATGAACCAAGATCCAAATTTATCAAGCAACACCATAGCCTCTTTAGACAACCTTTTTTTAATTCCTCCTTGAAGCAATCGAGTGATATACATGAGGAAGGCGTCATTGGTTATCTTATAATTGTCCTTATAATGCAATTTTAGTTGTGGGTAACAATCATATGCTTTGAACTGGTTATTTCGAAGTCCAACTTCCCCTTTGCAAATCAGTCCCCTATACTTAGTAAACCATGCCAGGATGTAAACTATGTAGGAACTCATATAGAAGGTCTTGGTCTTCTCCAAGTTTCTTAACTGGAAATCAATGTTATCACTTATTAATTTTGCCCAATTTATTGTTTCCATTCCTAATACGACCTCCTCTACGTATGAAAACATGCATACTTCGAAGAAAGCTCCCTAAGAAGTACCCATAATCCTATTCAGCATGTGGATCATGTTACTGTATTCTTCTTTAAAATACGTGCAAATCAATCTCTTAGGTAGCTTAGAGCGATGCCTTTTTGGTTCCTTAATCCAGTTGGAATTAACTATGTCCATACAAGATTCTTTGGCCTGATCAAACATGGTTTGTGATTCCTCTCGGGTCCTGTTCAACATTTTGTGACGACAAGGAATACCAAACACCTCTCTGACTGAATCTTCTGTGAAGTATGCCAAAGTGATCCCGTTAGATGCTTTAATGGATCTTGTTTGGGGATTGTATCTTTTGGCACACTCAACCATCAGCTCACTGCACTAAACTGCAGGTGGAAATCCTGCTGCTTGGTGAAGTCCGCACTTAACGATGTTGGTTGCAATAGGCGTGGGCATTTCGTGCTGAGTGCCAAACATCGTTTTCTTGTGTTGAATCGCATTGAATGGCTTGAAGTTAGTATCCGCTACTTTCTTCCATTTCGAGGACAGTTGAGATTCTGGATAGAATTCCTTGAGAACTTCTTTCACTTGGATCTTTCTAACTCCACCTCCTACGTTTTTTGAAGTAGACATTGTGCCTGTATGAAGCTCGAAGTTAGAAAATTTTCAAAAATTTGCAAAGAAGGTGATTTTATGGCTGGAGAATATTTAAATAAATTAATTAAAAAATTCTAGAACTCGACTGCCTAGGCTGGTTGGAGAATAAATTTTAATAAAATGGAATCTTACCAGCCTTTATCTTTTTAAAAGAACATTCAAAGAATTTTTTAAACAATTTACTGGACTTTTAAAGCTGAAAACTGAAGTTTTTATGCAAATCCAAGATAAAATTCTTTTTCCTTCTTCAAATTCACCAGCTATGACTCTGCAGTTGATTGAGAAATCTGGAAATAGAAGAAAAAAATCCAACATTGTGCTCTGGAATCAATGTAACTTGCAGCTCAAGAAGAAAATAAGGACGCCTTTGGCTGTGAGAAGTTTGCCTGTGAAAAAACTTAACCTGTGAATAATGAAAAAGAAACTTGCAAGCACTTCTTTTATAATAAAAAGTTTCCTTATTGGCCTGGGTCAACCTCTTCTCTAATTGGTTGCTTTTTTTTAAAACGCAAAAAGCAATCTTATCTTCTTTTTTGATTTTTCAAGGCGTCCTCTCTTGCTTGCTTGCTAAGTTTTTATTTTTAAATAAAAAATTAAGTTATTTTATTTCTCTTTGCCTTTAGAAAATTCGACCTCTAAGTGGACTTATCCACTTTGTAACTGGATTTTTTCTTTTTACCAAGGTAACTCTTTGCCTTAGAAAAAATTTCGATTCTCTCCTTGGAAATTCGACTTTCAACTGGAACTTTCCTCTTTTCAAGTGGATTTTAACTTCATCTTGGAATTCTTGAAGTCCAAATTTGAATTTTTACTTGCCTTAGCCAATTTTCATCATTTGCCAACCGGAATTTTGAATCATCCAACTGGATTTCTTTGAACTTGGGCGAATTTTAGCAAGACTTTTCAAATGGACGAATTTTAATTGGATTTTTCCAAGATTTAACTGGATTTCTTTTTGATGAATGAATTTTAAATGGATTTTTCCAAGATTCAACTGGATTTCTTCATGGGGCACACCTCTCCAGACTTAGGCGAATTTCACCATAATTTTCTTGCTTTTTATTTGATTTTCGCTAATTTTTCTTCCTTGAAGGTGCGAGTTTTCAATTGATTTTCCAGATTTTGCATGCACTTTTCTTTGCTTTTCTCATCTTTGCATGTGCTTTTCTTTGCTTTTCTCATGATTTTTCCCATTTTTTAAGATTTTTGCCTGCTTTTCAATTCTAAAAGTGGAAACTTTCGATTCCATTGCCGGTGAGACCTAGCACTTTCTAAAAATAGAAACTTACTAAAAATAGAAAAAAGCAAAAAGCAACTTTCTAAAAATAGTAAATTCCAGATTGGTCCAAAAATGCCAAAAACGAAAAAAGCAAAAAGCAAAAAAGCAGAATCCCTAAAAAATAGGAAGTGTCAGAATTGAGCGAAAGCATAGGCGATCCTTGTCTACCGGGTCTTCTAAGCACTTCTATGACGTTCATGTTCAGTTTCAGGCTCCAATTCTCAACTTGGCTCGGGTGATGACTCCAGACTTTGACATGAAATTCCCAGAGCAACAAAGATTATGAAATTGCTACTCAAAGCTAAACCCTAAGAGCAAACCAGCGAGGGTCCCCATTTGCAATGGGGCGATGTGTGAAATCTTGGCTCGGGTGATGACTCCAGACTTTGACATGAAATTCCCAGAGCAACAGAGATTATGAAATTGCTACTCAAAGCTAAACCCTAAGAGCAAACCAGCGAGGGTCCCCATTTTCAATGGGGCGATGTGTGAAATAGGTCACAACACACCCCCACCAAATATCACAATACTACCTCGATGAAAGGTCCTTCGAAGGTCGGTAGAAGGTCAAACAAGTTGTTGCTATAGTTCTAATACACAAGACAGTAGACTGATATGTTCGAACAACAAGCTTAAAACACCAATCAGCAACCATAGAATGAGCATAACTTCATCAATACTCCATAGAATCACTCCAAACAACTTGCAAAGGCAAGTACTAGGCTAGGTGTCCAAGGTAAGCTAGATAGCAGCCCCCAACAAGTTTGAATAGCAGCAACACACACCAAAACACCTTCCAGCAGGGTTGGACGGCCTCCGTAGAGGAGCGACCAACAAGATAAAATCAATCTCTCCACCGTAAATTCCCAAGAGCAAAGGAGCACTCAAGATGGAGAATACCAATGAACCAACACCCACAAAAAGTTATCAAGTCCTCCGATCAGCATGAGTGAAAAGGTAGGTCAACTAGGCTATGGAAGAACACGGACCAACAACTCCAAAATCTGAAAATAACACTCCAAACCTCTGCACAAATAGTTATCACATCAAAGCATAGCTAGAAATCATCATGAGTGACCAAAACTGAAAACAAACCATCACCGATAAGCTCCAATGGTGATTACTGAATGCAATCACACTCCACCAACTAGGGATTATCTTTCAAATCTGAAACCAGCAACCTAAAGAGGGTTTTCGTCCTCCAAAGATTCAGAAAAGAACACTTTGGTTCCAATCCGACAGCATAAATTTATCTCCAAATTGCATAATCAAAAGAGAGCAAATGAGGGAGTATATATGACTTGAGACCCAGAAGTTTGAATAGCATTTCCCTCCAAAAAAGGACACCACACTTGGGGGGAATAATATTTAATTTTAATTTCACTTTAATCCTTCATCTTGGGCATCCACTTTAGCCAAGGCAAGAAAAACATCTTTTAAAACAACTTAAAGTTACCATGTCTACGCGTGGGGGGCTAAGGGGCCTTTTTAAAACTTTATAATTTATAACTTAAGTTGCCAAACTTGCTTTTTTCGAACTCCAAGGATGGTGGAAGCACTGAACTACCAAAATTGATAGACTCAACAACTGAAAATGCCACCACTACCAAAACTGGAAACCCAGTACAAAACTGTTGCCAGAGCCACTGCTAGAAATAGCACTTACAAAAAATAGTGTGCCCAAACTCAAAATAAGCCCAATCTGAGATGCAGTTGTGACTTACTAAAACAAGTGCGTGCTAAAAATAGCAATGATTGCCCACCAAGGGTCTCAAAAAACCTAGAAAAACCCAAAAAAATCTCTAGCAATCCTCTGCAATTACCCCCTAAAATTCTAGCAAGAACCCTCCAAGAATCTTGGAATCCCCTGAAATGCATCCTATAGACACTGAAAAAACGTCCCGAGCCTACGGATAACATTTTTAAATTAATCTATGTCTTTCCCACAAATTAAATGATTTGTAATTATTTAATTATTCCTTAATGCCACTTTCTTCTATTAATTAAATAATTTTGTATTATTTAATCAATTCACTTTATCTTTATTCTTCTCAAATTAATTAAATAAATTTTAATTTATTTAATTACTTTTTGCATCTATACTAAATAAATTGTTATTTATTTAATTATTTACCATCAATTTTCATCTATAATTAAATAATTGTTTTCAATTATTTAATTATTCATTTCCCTCTTTTCATCTATCATTAAATAATTGTTCTTAATTATTCAATTATTTATCTCCCTCTTTTATTCTATAATTAAATAATTATTTAATTATTCATGCACCGCCTCCTAAATTAAATAATTGTTGTATTTATTTAATTTATCTATCTTTATCCATCCTTTAAATAAATAGAACTACTTATTTTATTTATTTAATTCATTTACACATGCAACAATTTTAATTAATTATTATCCCCTCTTGCAAAAACTAACACATTCATCTATTCTTCTCAATCAATCTTGACCATTGATCATATTTCATCACCTCTTCATCCTCACCATCCATCAAATCTGAATTTCTATAAAATCAAGCTATCAATTTCATTTCAAGGTTAACCACAATCTTTGAGATTTTACTATCACTCATATCATTCATCTTGAAGAACCACAATCTTCAACATTTTGCCATCATTCTTTTGAGATCTTGCAAAAGTCTCAAGCCTACGGATAACATTAAAGAATAATTAAAAATTATTTAATTATGTGGGAAAGACGCAGATTAATGTAAAAATGTTATTCCAAGTGGTTATAATTGCAAAGTTGTGTGTGTGTGTGTATATATATATATATATTATTCAATGTATTGCAAGATATTCCTTCCACAATGGCCAGAACAAATGATAGAAAATATGTAGGAATTCTAAATACAAGTCTTTTTGATTATAATGGATATAACAACATGATATGCTACCTCAGACAATACATTCAAAATATTTATACCAACATCCATACATCAATTCATAGAAGAAAATAATCTAACCTCCATTGATTGGTACGATAGCTCTTTGCATAAGGTATGGCTGCTTGTGACATGGAACGCAACCACCATATGAAAAATGCACAAGTTGCAATGTTTCCCATGTCATCCCTAGTGCTCACAACTCCCTTAGAACTAGCAATGGTCGACTCCAAAGGTTGGCGCCAACTCAACCTAATTGCCACTAGGACCACGTCACCCTTGCTTAGCCGTCAATAAAGATTTAATGGTCAAAGGAGGGTCCACGACCAATGGGAGAGATATAATAGACCAAAGAAACCAATATGGTGGGGCTGGAGCTGAATTAAATATTAATTTATTTCAACCCGTCACTACCAAATAAACCCCCAAATTAAGATGGCACCGCTATTGTAAACCTGTTGATTATAATATTAAATAATTCCTTAGGTATTTCATGACAGTATCAATTCCTCAACTCTGAAGATTGTAATTCCATACAATGAAATAGAACTGCTGATACGATATGCCAAACCCTGAAACTTGTTGATGTGATTTTCGTGACCGCACCAAACAGCAAAACAAAAATAGTTTAGGGCTACTCTGTTCTCTCTTGATCAAAGTATTCTGTGTGCTAAGATTGCGAGATAGATCACACGTTCAACTCCAAGGTTCCTTAAGTGCGAATAGACCCAGTTTGGTTGATGTGTATTGTTGTGTTCTTACGAGGGGACTTACACAATTGTTCAGATTTCTTGCAGTTAGCAGCTAATGTATGATTTTGAAGGGGATTCTCGCGTGTATGATTTGGCAATGTAGCTTGTTTTCCTAAAACTAATCAGAAATGTGCGGAAAGTAAAAGAGTTTAGGGCCTAAGAAACTTATATTCTACTCTAAATGCAGGATATGTGGGGCTCCGTTTCAATAGACTTCAACCAGATTTCGTCTAGCCTCACGTTGGACAGCCTCACTAAAATCGATGCAATCTTCAAAGGGGTAACAAATGGTTTTCAAATTATGATTTAGCATACACTTTACCATCAAAGCGGCATATAGCGCCTGTAAACCACAGCAGGAAGTTAAACTCAAGATAATGTCGATTGACCGCATAAAGGCGGACTTATCATCAACAAGCCGCTAGTGGTATGGAATAAAAGTGAAACTACCTCAATAAAACACCACACATCAAAGTAAACTGCTTGCATAAAGTGCAGCGCGGATGCGAAAGGAAGAAGAGACCCAGCGCTGGCTATTTCGCTGACAAGGGCCGAATTCTGCATCAATGAAAGATCTGTGTATCATGAAAAGTGTTACGCAACAATCTCCACAAGGAGTTTTCCAGGAAAACTTTCTTTCTAATCTCCACTAACACAAGAATGTCTGCAATGCTCTGTACAATCTCTCCAATCTCTAGCTCTAATGCTAATGCTTTGATCTAATTTCTGTTCTAATGAATTACAAATGGGGACTCCCAGCATATAATAGCCAAGAGTCCCCAAAAAGGCGACTGGGGTTACAATTAATAGAGTGGCGAATCGTGCCACTCATTCTAACCTAAAAGAAACTACGGAATAGGGAGTGGTACATTAAATGAATCAAAGATTCCCACTCACTCCATAAATAGAAAATGCTCATCGCCCATATTGATCTTCTAGAGATCCTGATCGATGAGTGCATTCCCGCGCCTTCTCTCTGACGCCATCAACAAATCTGCCAAATGCGGCCTCAACTTCACGAGATTTGAAATGGGTGGAACACAAATCCTGGCTTCGAAACTCTAACAGCGGTAGAATGCCGTGCCTTGTACAAGATTTTCGCCAAAGCCATCAAGGAGTCTGCAGTGATTACGGATCAAAGTGGAGAAAGTAGCAGTATTCTCGAAATCATCCTTTACAAAGGTCTTAACATCTGCGAAGAAAGGCACCAGCAAACCCCTCAAATTATCAAAATTAACTTCATCTGGATTCAGCCGCCTAGCAAATATAGCCTCAAAGGTATTCTGAACTCCATCTATAATATTGGCCATAGCCTTATGTACTCTAGTTGAATCCGCCTGTGCCGCATCGAAGAAACCACGCCCTGTGATCGCCGAAGAATACCACCGAGAGAAATCATATCTGTCATTCTCTTGAATGACACCTCCATCAATCAGCAATCGCAGTGGCACATGCCTCAATACCTCAAGACGCTGGATCACCTTACTCTGATAGATAGAAGCATTTCCCCAAGCATGATCCACTGCATCTATCCGTGTCAAAATACTAGAGGCCTGCTCAAAAGCAAAAGCAAGATCCTCCATAAACTTCTCCGTCTCAGCACATACTCCTGTGACCCATTTATCCGCCTCTTGTGCCATTTTTCCTAACTCCATCAAGCCGCTGATCGACTCTCTAGGCACATCCGCCGGAGGCTCTATCACTGGAATATCCTGCCCTCGAGAACGAGATAACTGCTGTACATATCCAATTAAGGCCTTGTGTTCTCTTTTCAACTTCTTATACTTCCCTTCTTTCTTGAATAATCTATCTTTGAGGGCAAGGAAGGAGTTATCACCTCCTCAACAATCGCGAGGCACCCGATTGGGGCGTCCCCAAATCTAGGTATTAACCCGCGAATTTTACGGCCTTTGCTTCATTCGGTCACGCACTCAGCTTCATTGAAAGCGCGGCTACATGAAGGGTACGAGAGCCATCCTCCTCAGTGGAAATCTTCGAAAATTTCCTTGCTTTCTTCTTTTGTGGAGGTGCACTGATCCGGTTCAGAAATTCTTCCATCTCAACTGCTGGATCAATTTCCTCACTAGGGCTTCTTCTCATTCTATCCTTAAGCCAATCAGGCACATCATACTGTATATCGAAGGGCTGCTGCTCCTGTGCCTCAACTTCTCTAACTTGCTCAACTTCTATATCATTCTGGCGAGGCTCATCGTCCTCAAGTGGCTGAGTATCACCTGAAACTATATCATCATCCTCATTCATGGCCGCCTCTAACTCCTGATGAAACTGAGGGTCAGTGATAGTCCCCTCATCATCCTGCTGATCCTGCTGATCAACCCTAACAGTGCGTTGGCCTTTCTGGCCAAAGCCCGACTCTCTCGGAAGGTGAGCTGAATATTATCCTATATTGCTTGCACCTGATTCAATGCATTTCTCTGATCAGCAAACAAAGAAACCTCTTGTATACTTGGAGAACGTGTCTCCAAGGGTGTTGCCACTATGACTCGTGGAGGCTCTGGCTGAGTAGGCTCCTGTCTAACTATTTCCTTCTTCCTGGACTCTGGACCTCTTGTGATCTGTTTCTTTCTGCCAGTAGTGGGCGTCCTGTGATCTCCCATCATATTGTAAGTCAAAGCAATTGACCTACTTTTCAACCTGCTCACACGTCTATCAATCCATGCTCTAGTAAATGTCATGGCGAGGGGATAGAGGCGTGTCAAATCGCAATCTCGAACTCGACCAATCTGGAGGTGGAAGTGGAGTATCCCTAACTGCTGCATAATCCGGATGAACAACATCCATATCCTCATTGACCTGGTCCGGAACCGGAACAACCTCACACTCCCTGATCAAGGTAATAGGCAACCGAGAAAACATCCTCTTCCTTACTTCAATCTCATCAGCCGCATCAGCCCAATAATCTTCAATGGTGGCCTTATGTTTAAATTCTTCTGACAACACCCACTTGATGTTATGATGCGGGTCATAGTGTTGTCGACTTGTATGATATGAGAAATGATAAAACTAAAGTTCACTTTCAGCCTCTCTAGCTGCCTACATCGAAGGACACACCTCATCCGAGTTGCCCATGACAATTGGAAACTCTATTCCCCCCTTCTTCTTCTTCTTTTGAATTTTATCAAAGGCAAGCAGTTGCCTAGATATCTCTAGCATCAATATTCTATCTGTTGGGTATTTAGGCAGCCTATATGGGTATGATGAGAAACCTTGCAGCCTAATGTAAGAAAATCTTGGAAACTGAATGAACCAACACCCATACCTTTCAATTAACTCCTGGGCTTCCTTCAAGATTCTGTGTTGTAATCGCTCCTGAAGCAATCTCGTGATGTACATGGTGAAAGAATCGTTGACACGTTTGTAGTGGGTTGTGCTTGACAGGTGCAACTGCGGACAAGCCTCATGGATTTTGAATTGATGAGAGCCACATCCAACAGGCTCCTTGTAAGATATTCCCATGTACTTCGTCATCCGTGCCAACATATAAATGATATAAGAACTCATGTAAAATGTCTTCGTTCTCCTCAAGCTTAGGAGCTGCTCATGCAAATTATCACTGATCATCGCAGCCCAATTGACATAGTCTTTTCCTTCTAGCACCAGGTTGATGTAGTAAAACATCTAGGGTTCAAAAATGAATGATTGTGCACAACCTCCAACCCTGCTCAGCATCATGATGAGATCACAGTATTCTTGCTTCAAGTCATCCGCTATGATCTGCTTGGGCAACTTCGTTCGAGAAGGCTTGGGAGTGCTCATCTAGTGGGTATTAATTGTATCCATGCATCGCTCAAAAGCAGAAGCATACATCCACTCAGCCCGTTCTCTGGATTTGTAAATCATGTTCCTGTGCACCGGGATCCCGAAAGCTTCGCCAATGGCTGCCGGAGTAAGATTAGCGAGCACTTGGCCATCTGGTGACATGATCGACCGGTGTTCCTTCTCGTAGCAATTAGCACACTCCATCATCAGCTCCGAGCATTGAATGGCTGGTGGAAAACCAGCAGTTGCATATAGTCCGCTTCGAACAATGTTGTGCGAAGTGGTCGAAGCCCGATGACTTCCAATTCCAAACATCCTGTTTTTGAAGGTCTCCAGGTTGACGGAGCCCAGGTTGGTGTCTGTCAACTTGCCCAACTTTGAAATGAATTTTGACTCCGGCATGAATGTCTTACTCAGCTTCTTAATCACAGCCTGCTTGGATGCACCATTGTCCTTTCCAGTTGTCCTCGCCTCAGCCATCTGCAAACAATAACATTCATCAGCAATTTAGTTTATAAAAATAATACATGACATTGCATAGGGGCTGCAGTCGACTTCAAGAAGCTGCAATAATTTTCTTGTTTGCAAACCTCAGTCTCTTCTTCTTTGATAAATTCGAATTTCAACACTTAGAAAAGTTTCTAAGTGGACTCTAGTGATTTCACTTCACTACTCTTAATCAGCAATTTGAACTTTATAACTTCGTACTTTATATCAGCAATCAGCAATCAACCAATTTGCATCTTGAAGACTCTCAGCAATTCATCCCAAGGCGTCCTCTTCAACTGTCAACTTCTACTTTCAGCAACAAATGAATTGAACTTCAGCCACTAGCAAAGTCGTACCTCTTAGCTCTTTGACTTTAGATTTTTCAAGGCGTCCCCTTCACTTCAGCAACTTCTTCAACTCAAGCAATCAGCAAGTGCATACTTCTTCAACTACAGATTTGAGCAACTTCTAAGTGCGCCCCTCAGCAACTCTGCTCCTCAGCAAAATTTCGAATTCCTTAAGCCTCAGCAACAATTCACTGTAATGCTTCACTCAGAGCAAATTCGACTTCTTCGGCTGTGAAAACAAGTGAGAAACTTGTTCATTTTATAGCCAAAATTCGAATTCTAGAAGAAGTTAATTTTAGCCAGTGCATTAAACTTCCACTACTCCACTTCAAGAATTCGAATTTTCCCTCTCTGGTATTTCTGACACTTGTCACCCGACGTCAGGAATCTTATTCTTCTAGAAACTTGACTTTGACTGGCATCTTTGAATTTATTTTCAAAAAAATTTAATTTAAATTCATCCTTTTTAATTCACCAGCCGGAATCCTGTCACTTGAAATTCGAATTTTAACTCTTCATCACCTCTGGGAAATTCATCTTCGAAGAATTCGATCACAATCATCTAGGTAACTCATCTCGACTTCATCATTTTAAGAAATTCATTCCGAAAACACATTTTATTCAAACTTGCCTTAGAAAATTTTAAATTTTCCCTTAGAAAAATTCACAGTTTGAGCACTGATTAAATTCTTCACTGAAAGAGTGTGGGCGAAGTTCGGAAGACTTGGAAATCCATCTTTCATCGCAAACGTCCAGTACCCAGAAGAAAATTTTCTTCAGAACGCTTCAAATTCATGGGTACCCAACGAACGGGTTCATTTAATTTTTTGAATTTTGAACCTTAGGAAATATTATTTTCACCATTTTAAATTCATTCTTCGCCTGTGATCATCCTGCATTGCTCCAGCCTGAAGAAGCTTGAATTCATCTTGCATTATCATCATCTCTGCCTTCATCACTGAAAAGAAATTTGCTCGTGCTTCGAAAAAATTTCACCACCTTGAGCTCTAGGCGTATTTTCTAAGAGGAAAATATTTTTCCTTAGAAAATATTTTAATCATCTCTTGCACTCTGAGAATTTGCTTTAGAAAATTTTGTTTGCCTGCCAGTGAGAAAAGTATCAACTTCACGTAGGAGAATTTTGTTTACGCCTGGCACACTTGATTTGCCACTCACCATTTATATTTATTCCACACTTGCAAGGCAATTTTTATTTAAAATTCTAACGCCTTAGAGATATTTTATTTTTTATTTTTATTTTGCTCTTACTCGACACCTTAGGCGTATTCTATACTCATCCTTGCCTTTGAAAATTTTATCATTTAGCAAGTTACCTCACTTCATCCTTCATCTCTGACTTTAGGCGCATAACCCACTTAGCATTTTATTCTCAACACCTCACACCTATTTCTTCACCACGCCTTAGAAAACTTTCACACTTCACATGCCTTAGAAATATTTTCTAACACTTCATGACACTCATCACCCTTGGCGCATATGAGGCTAGGAGAGGAAATTCAAAAATCACGCCTAGGCAACACATTTTGCAATATTCCCTAACACATCACCTTAGGCGCATTTGAGCTTGATGGAGGATAACGCCTTTCACTTACCATCTTTTACCATGCCTTGGCAATAATTCACTCACCTTTCACCCCATTTACCACTCTTATTCACTTTCTACACCTCAACTTGGGCGCATTTCTATGTAGGTGAAGGATAAAGCATGTTACCACGCCCCTTGTGACTTTTCAACTTCCGTTTTTTGTCCTTACATGCATGCATTTGGGCGCATTTTGCCCCTTGAGGAGGATGAGAAGCTTTGACTTGTTGACTCCCTCCAAATTGGGCGCATTTTGATGCATGAGAAGGATAAGAACTTTGACCTTGCTTTGACTCATCTACAAATTGGGCGCATTTCACCCCCTGAGGAGGATGGGCGCATTTGGAGGGGTGAGGCGGATTTCTACACTTAGAAAAATTTTCAACCCTTTTCTTCTTCAAGGTGGGCGCATTTTGCTAGGCCAACAGGATAAAAAACGTTGACTTTTCTTTGACCACTTGTGCTTTGGGCGCATTTTGCCCCTGCTGAAGGATGAACTCATACTTAGAACTTTTTCATGTTTGGCATATGCTTGAAGGCGCATTTGAGGTAGGCAGAAGGATGGAAAGGCGTTGACTTCCTTTGACTTTCTCTCCTTGGGCGCATTTTGGCCTGTGCACTGGACGAACTCAGCATCCTTGGAAATTTTCCATGCCCTATCAACTGGGCGCATTTTGCCATAGCTGTAGGATTGAAGTTCCAGACTTAGAACATTTTTCATCGTTTTCGCCAGTATTTCATGCCCTGCTATTTATAGTAAGTCCTTTCAATTTTGCACCTCTGAAGCTCGGAACAACCTGAAATTTTACACACTGCATCCTTATCACCCCATTGTCCTGTCGACACTGCCATTTTTAGCTGACCTGCTATTTTTAGCCTGTTTCTGAAGGTTGTTTACTATAAATAGTAACCTCATGTTTCTGATAGCTCCATTGCTCCGATTGATTTGAAATTTTAATGAGGCGCTCCTCACCACGTGACCTATCCGTCGACACTGACGCATGCAGCTGATTTACTATTTTTAGCCAGTTTCCAAATTGACTTACTATAAATAGTAAGTGCTCCGTTCATCTTGAAATTTCACCAGCAGATAGCCTAAAGGATACTGATCGCGGTGGTTTACACCGGTTTTTGAAAATTTTGACTTCTTATGCCTATTTTTGGGTCCCAAAGTTTGAAACCCTAATTTGCGTTGCATGCATATCAAATGATCTCTGTTTCTCTTCGTTTCTGTGGCACTACAATCAGCTCGTGATCCTGAACTGCTGGGAAGCGGCTGCCGGGACATACCTGCTAAAAATAGCAAGTTCCTTACTGAGTGAGTATCTCCATTTGCATGTCACACCATCGCGAAGCTCTCGAAAAACCCACCAGGAATCATCCGCCATGCAAAAGAAACCCTGACATGCAAACCCTAAAAATAGCCTCGGAAGGCTGAATTCTGAAAGTTGTCGTCTCGTTTTGCATGTTATATCATTCGCGAGGGTCGAAAACCAGAAGGAATGTTTAGGCGCTTCACAAAGAAACTGCATCGAACCTGAAATTTGTCGACCCGTTTACTAAAAGCGGTAAGTTATGCGACAGCTCAAATTTTGCATCGCGAAATAGCGTGTGCTTTTGGATGCCGTGTATTTCGAGATCTCAAGAGTCGTGAATTGCCACGAGATTTCCACTTACTAAAATGGTAAGTACCGGAATGTATGATGAAAGAGCACCGCTTCTAAGATACGATTTGGAAACATCGACGAAAACAATGGTAAAACAGAGATTTTCAATTTCTGCCCGGCTTTATTCGACCCTGAAATTTTGACCCGAGGGGAAAAGGAAACCTAACTTCGGACGAATGCGGTTTCATGCTAAACTCCAGCGGCGAGGCAACCCCTCGAAGAGGCCCGGTGAGAAAAGAGGCCGGCCGGGGAGAGAGAGAAACCAAGCCAAAAGACGGAATGGAGCAAAAATTAGGGGTCCCCATCTTGAATGGGGCGTGTGTGAAAGGTCACAACAAAACTCTACACAAGCAATCAACTCTGATAATTCTTCATAAACCTCCGTAAATACCTTTACTCTGAAATGATGATCATTATACTTGCAAGTTCCTAAATAAACCTTCAAACCCTAAATTGAAGCTTCTCTGAAATCGTTAACATGCAATGCATAACCCCTAAATGGAGCTATTAGCATTCAACCTTGGGAGATCTTTCACTCCTGCAGTTGAAGTACCTCATGAGGGTTTTCGCCCTCAAGAAGCTAAGGGTTTTTCAGTCCAACCAGAAAACCCTTCTCCAAATTTTCTCCAAAACATGAATGAGCAAAAAAGCACATAAAATGCTTTTATATCACTCCCAATTTCCGACGCTCAAGTTGGCATTTTAAATTTGTTTTATTTAATTAACTTTATCACCTTATAACTCCCTCAAGTAAGGCGGCCAACTTTATGATATAAAATAATCTTTTAAAATCCCCTTATAACGCCTTTATCATAAAGTCGTTTAAATATATAAATAACACTTAAAGTTAAAACTTTTAATATAACTTTAATATTAACGTTATTTAAATTAAAACTCAAGACCATGATAACTGCCAAGTTAAACCATGGTAATAATTCACCGACAATCCCAATATAGAAATATTGCCAGCTAACTAGGTCATTGACCACCCTGTGACTTACTAAAAATGGTAAGTGTGGATAGAGTGCCCAAAGAATGCTCTAGAAGGTACACTGTGAAAACCCTGAAATACACTAAGCTAGGAAACACCAATTAAGCACACATGATTGACTGCCAAGCCACAAACTCCCTTAGAGGGGTCCCCTAACCACCCTGTTAGTCTACAGGGGCCAAGGTGATAGACTAACCGCCACTCCTACTGACTGCCTAAAAAAGGGGACATTACAAGGAGTCACATTTGTGTAGAAAGTTTACAATATTCCAATTCAAGTTGTGATTTGGATTTTCATTGAGTTAAAGATTTTATTTTACCATATATTTTTTCATGTGTTTTCTAAAATATTATATTTTTATTATAATTTCACTATGTTACTGGTTCAATCCCCTAAACCTACAAGTTCGGATCCGAACCGACCCAGATATGTATCTAGGTTTGATTCGTAGGGGATTCTTCTAGGGTTCTACAAAAAGAATGTGGATTCGCCTCTGACAAACCCAAGCAAACCTATCACGAATTTTGTGATATTTTACGTCATTGCTCTTACGAATTCGTGCTTTTCCAAGGTGAATTGCATTTAAAAATTTTGAAAACCTCTCTCTATTGTTTTTCCGCCCCTCTATTTTCTTATTTTGGAGGGGTCATGGTCATGTGAGTGCCTAACCGCGTGAAGATGAACTCTCAAAACCTCTCTGCTATTTGTTTGCCCCTCTATTTCCATGGGGTCTGTGAAAATCGCAATGTCTAAGGGTGTTGACATGATTCACTTTTTACACTTTTGTATTTTAATATCATGGCGTAAGAAAAACCATTGCAGATTAAAAATATTAATATTTAAATATTAAACATTAAATGATCGTATATTAAAAATTAAAGGATCAATATTTAATATGTAAATATTAAAAATTAAACGATCAATATATAAAAATTTAAAGGATCAATATTTTAATATGTAATTTGTAAATATTAAAAGTTAAAGGATTGATTTTTAATGTGTAATTGAAAATTAAAAGATGGGTATTTTTAAGAATGTATATAGTTAAGTGTCGTAATATGGGTAAATATTATTCTACATTATGACACTTAATTATATAATATTAAAATTAAGTAAAGCGAAAATTATTTTATTAATATCAATATAGTTAAATGCCATATTTTTCTATATTTGAGAAGTCAACTAGTCTATTTATTTGTGTCCTAATTATTAAATTTATAGTGATATTATGGACCTAATCATATATAGTTAAAAAAATAGGTATTTTAAATATATTAAATAAGTTATTAATATTAGTAGTAATTTTTATCAATAATTAAAAAACTAAGTCATGTATGTTAACTAATTTTTAAAATTAAATATATATTAATATTAACTTTAGCTATAATTTTATTATTATATTATAATATTATATATGAACTATATTGATATTGTATTAGACTTATAAATATTATTATATATTAAAAATATGTCTATTTGTCTAATATTGTTGATTTTAAGCTGTAAATATGTATACATTTGTGATTTTTATATGTTCTCATATGATGAACCCAATACAAACCCAACCCCAAAAAAATTTCGGTTGAATCTGCTAACCAAACGGGCAAACCCGAACCCGAACTAGTACAATCTGCGAACCAAACCGGAAAACCCGAACCCAAACCCGAACTAGTACTAGGACCGGTAACATAGTTAAATTTCATAACAAAATCTTGTGTTATTTTGGGGACATAATTTGGTTGCTATACCATTCACTCTATCAACCATACCTGATCGTAAAATCATTGTAACAATTAATATTCAATATTTGAATGTTTCATGAATTAAAAAATGGGTGCCATACAAGTTCATATTAATTTGATGTCTTTGGTGGCTATCATACATGATAAAGGAAGCCATAATATTTGGGAGGTCAGAATGTCTGGAAACAATACTTGGCACCCCAAATCATAAAGGCTGTCGTGCTGTTCATGAACAAATGGACTTTGGAGGAGGCATGTAGTGTTATGGTTTGACTTTGATTTGGTCTTTGGTGCAGTGAGGAGGAGTGTCGTGGGTGTAGAGCTGAGAGTCTCATTTGAGTTGTGCCAAGGGAGAGAAAAGGAATCACACCATGTTTGGTATATTAGCATTGTCATTGCTTTGGCGGTGTGTAGGTAACAGAAGCTGAACAGTTCTGTGTGGATGATAAAGATGCTGAGAGAATGATAATCTGATTAAGAGGCATGTCAGCATTGGCTGTCAGTTCTTGGTTCAAGATGGTGTGACTGATGAACCCACTGTGATTTTTGATTTTGAATGTCATGATGTGTGGGTGTAGAGGTGTTGAGAACAAAAGATCACAGGGGGTGATCATGGATCACAAAGGTCATGGGAACAGTGAATGAGTTGAGGGCGTATGGGAGTTAGGAACAGTGGGTCATGAAGATGTTGTGATTGGTCAGGTGAGTATATGAGAATGAGTGGGATGGGTTAGTAGGCTGCTGGTGATGGAGTTCCAGTCAGAGTAAGGTGGTTTGAGTGCTGAGTAAAGTGATATGGGGTGCATGGGGAGCCTAGTCAAATCAGGGTTGGGACCCTTGGTCCATGATGGCCTGGGATTTGTTTGATGATTCTCAAATGGGTCAGTGCCCATCCATGATTCCACTCCTCTGAGATTCAAGGAATCGAGTCGGATTCAGGAATGGTGGGATGGGTGCAGTTTCAATGCTATTTGGAATTGATGGACCTCAGGTGGGAGTCATATGGGGCCGATGAGGTTCAGGAACAACAATGGAACCATGAGTAAGGCAGTTTGCATGAAATCAGATCAGGAGACAGACTGTGAGTCAAAGGTGGAAGAGTGTGATGGCATGAAAAGAACATGAAACAAAATTTGTAGCCAAAATGTACTCAAAGAATGCATCCACACTCCCTTCTGCAGCTAGCATGTGCTTCTTCAAGAAGAAAACCACAATGATAGATGTGGAAAATGGATGCAAAATAATGTATTTGTCTTTGATGCCTAATCTTCTTTGTGTGGGCCCAAAAGGCTGCCTCTTTGGGAGCTTACGCAATGTTATTCTCCTCATTTGAAGGATGGTTTTCTCAGATTACATATATTGGTGTCTCTCAGTTCACTCTGCCAATAGTCACTCTAAGGGTTGAACATTTGGTCCCAACAGTTAACTTATGGTCTCATATTTAAGATAGGTTTCAACGTCCATCTTGATGGTAACTTCTAAAGATATATAATTTGTGGTCTCAGTTGACGTTGTGCATATTGTTACTCCCTTTTAACCTGCTTGACCTTGTCGGTCATCTTATTATTTCCTGTTTCATTTGTTTAGTTTGAAATATCATCTAAATAATGTGAGGTTATTTTCATGAGCCTGGAGATACAGTCAATATTTTTTTTGTTCTTGTTGCAATGTGTCTATCTGGAGTAGCAGCAGTGATTGTGGTCTGACTCTTACAATTTTATTTTTCGTGGAAGGAAACAAATTTTGAAATTGGCACTCCATCTATCCAAATCACATTTTTGGTTTCAACTGATGAGGAATATCTTGACTAGTAGCTAAGGCAGCATAACACAAGAAATACCTTTACAGAAACTGTAGAACCAATCAAGTCATTGAGAATCTCTACTATTGGCTTGTTCCGATCTGCATGCACATAAGGTTGGAATTAGAAGATCCATTTAAATGAGTTCATCTACATAGAACCCTATATTAGAGCTCAAATCAAGAAATAAATTATCGTGGGAAGTTCTGATACACTGATTTTCTGAAAACAGATGCCCAATGTGCATACTTGAAGACTTAGAGAACATTTTTATATCATTATGAGATAATTGCATTTGAAAAATGTAAACCACAGGTTAAGGCATAGGTTCTTGAAAACTGAATTAAAATGTATTTTAGTTTCACAAGATTTTAATGAAATAATGGCTAACCAGAAATGAGTAATCTTGATGCATAAGAAAGGATTTGCCAAAGATTAGAAAAAAATAATACTTGATTATACTCTGATAAGAAAGGAGAAACCAGTGGTTAGCTTTGAGATTGAATGTTTATTTTAAATGTTATAAGACACTTTGAAGATCCATAACTGGAAAGCTTAGGCCAAATTTCCAAGATTATACAAACAAGAATCAGGGTAAGTTACTGGTTCAGGTCTGGTTGGGTTCAGGTATGTGGATATGGCCAAAAAAAAAAGTGTCGGATTCATCCATAATATAAAATATAAAATCATAAATTATTTGCAGTCTAAAAACAGGAATTAAGTTCAGAATACCACATCGTCATATAATAAAGAAAAACACTAAAAATGCCATCAAAACAATTGATTATTTTAAAAAATTACATACAAAAAAAAATTCCCAACTGTATGCATATCACAATCTTCTGATGATTTTCAAAGATAATAATTAAGCCTAGTTATAAGCATCTATCTCATACCACAAGTATAAGTTATAACATATCACTAGAACATATTGGACATAAATTTTTGGTCTCCAAGGTGTACTGGCCTGAAAAGATACATATTTGGAAGGCTTCCTTTTTAATATCCAAAATTTAGTTTAAACATTTTAAAGTTATTCATTGTATGAAAAGTGCAAGAACCCACTTCAGCACACTTATAAGAACAAAGATTAATTAGAAAGTAACAAGATAGTGTTCGGAAGTTGAAGATGGAATACATCCTGTGAATCTCCCCACCATCAGCTCACATCTTAATGCCAACATTGGTGAGCTTCGCCATCAACTTCATTAAGGCCTCATCAAATGAATTGGCACAGGTTGAGGTGCTAATGAGGGAGAGAATGAAGGCATCACCTGCCAGCTCTTGGTCCAACTCCAATACTGCATTTCCTGCTACTATGTTTTCAAAATAGTTGTTCCATGTTACCTTTGTCAAGAACCATCACTCACCCCTTATTGATGCCATTCCAAATGGTTCAAAAAAGAGAAAAACTTATTTTAAAAAAATGCATTTTTTAACTGTGAGTTTGCCTGGGTTTGTTCCAGCCAAATCCAGACCTGTTAACAGGACCCTGAACACCCCCACAGGTGCACCATTTCAATACTTGGACCAGGTTCAAAACAGATTAGAATCCGGACACTTTTATGATGACTCGGTAACATAGGAATCCAGGATGTAGTAATAAACAAGTGCATCAGTTTGAGAATGTGAGAATTTCCAAGGGTCAAATAATTATAGGGATTACGAATTTCCTCAATGTTCTTATGCCAAGATATGTTGGCATACTTACTAATGGTGGCATGTGTTGAAATAAATTTCCCATTGGTTCTCACAAACACACTAGTAGGGAATCCCTAGAATATATAAACCATCCAATGGTATATCTAATGGTGATCTACAAATAGCCGCATCTATATTTGAGCATGAATACTAAATAGTCTTGCTTTTGCCTAATATTGGCATGTGCCCATTGCTTATGTGTTGTGCTTTGCATTTCTTTGATGATGAAGATGGAGACACTAAGAAAAGTTGACTACCATTTCACCACAGCATGCTTTGAATATCTAGCCTATTGAGTAGGAAGAAATAAATGAGGAAGATTTACTCTTCATTTGATCATTACTTATGTGTTAACCTTGTTGCGATGTGGCCTTAGTAAACTGATGCTTTCAATAAACAAGGAAAATGATTCCATGATATGCCACTCTCAGTACATGCAATAAAAAACAAAGAGAATAAAAAAAGAGAAATGAAGGAGATATTCACCTAAACCAATTATTCTACAGTATTCATTGGCATTGGTTAAATAAGTGTACAAGGAAAAGGGCATGTGCTGGAGTGATAAGGTCACAGGCCAAGCACACGCAAAAAGGCACATGTTATCTTTTCAAGTTTATGTGAGATGCACTAAAATAGGGGTCTCATGAACTAGATCGTGTAGAAGGGAAAACTAATTATACAGATAGAAATTCCAAGAGATTGATACTCATCATTTCCTCCCCACTGATAGGAAATTGTCCTCACCTTCTACATTAAATGAGAAAACTCCCCCTGAATTTGATTTTGAAGAACAGCTTAGCCAGTGTTTATAAAGAACTATTGCAGTAGCCAGGTAAGTAGTGGTTTACTTATTTTAATTGGTTCAAAACCAAACATTGAGAAAATCCTCAGTCATCATTTGTTGAAGATCTCAAATGGTAGCACTAATATGAGGGCTGGAAACCTCTTCCTTCAAGTGATATGACCCTTATGGCTTGTGTTTGCTTGTTGACAACATCATAGGTCCCAATCTGAGATAGAACATCGAATCAAAAAGCAATGGGCATGACTTATTGAAAAATAGTGTAATAGACATATCTCACACATTTCAGTATGTTACAATGTGTAATGTCCCCAATTTCCGTCTAGCTACCATGAGCATTATGTTAATTAATTAAATATTATTTTGTCCTAAATTAATAATTGGGCACTTATATTTAATTAATTAATTATTTATTAAAGTGACTCAAATAAAAATAAATTACTATAAAGTCACTTTTATGAGGGAAAAGGAATTATTATTTAAAAAGTGAATTTTATATTATAATTTTGGAAAGTTCCCAGGAGGTTATAAAAGAGGGTTGCGGGGTTTCATTTGGGGCAGATTGGATATTTGTTATTTTCTGGATACCACAGTTGAGGAGATTGAACAGGATTGTTCAAGCACAACCTAGGACAAAAACCCTATGGCAAAGATCGGGTTTGATGGTGAAAGATTCCTCCCTAGCCAATACAGTGAAATCCATTCAGGATTTCAGTTTGCATGGAAACAAATTGCAGGAGAATTCATTCAGGTTCCTTGCTTGGTTTTAGACGATTGGAGTTTTGAGGAAATTGGCGAAGTCTCTTCCAGAGACCAATTTCATTATCAGATATTGGTTGTTTCAAGAGGTAATTCCAGGTGGCATCTATTCTATATCTACAGCTATAAATATTACACTCCTAGTAGGTTTATCATCAAGAATATTTATTTTTATTGGAGTTGCTGATTTTATATGCAAGAGTCGTGGCCCTTATTCTTACTGCAGACCCCACACTTGTTTGTGGAAGAGAATCGATATTTATATTTGTGTGAGCAGTTGTTACTATAAAAATCGTGTGAGCTAGGAAACTACTGACAAACCCAAATGAGTTGTAATCTTCCAATATTCTCTTAGCCGCCTGAAGCCATAAACCGTGGGTATTATATTGTGAAGTTGAGGGTCTTTTTGGTCTTCATAGTGGGTGTGACGTAGAGTGCAGATTCAGACCGCCAGTCAAAGGAAAGTATACGTTGGGCCATGTATCTTTAGACACCACCATCCTTCAACTCTAGCTATCGCATATCATAAGGAACTGATAATTATTTGGAGTTGCACCTTTGTGAAGGTAGCGATTCATTCCCAGAAATCGTATATTTTATTCTGCCACCAAACTGATTAATAATCAGCCTGGTTGACTGATACACACACACTAGGAGTGCCATGAGCATTCAAAGAGGCCGTGTGAGTCAGGAAAGCGGCATATTACAAGAGGGCGCGGGTGTATTGTCTGTATTTTCCAGCCATAATTTGTATAAGGTATGGTCGCAGCCAATGATCATATCGCCTCCATTCTCTAGCAGCGACGATTTAAAAAGGGTGTCCACGTGGAACTTGAAGCAGCAAATCAGGTCTTACATGAATGTTGACTTCTTCATTGCTGGCTGCCTATCTATTTGTGGAAGATTCGCATATGTGTGACAGTGGGAAAAGAGGAGACAGTGGCTGTGGTCTTTTATGAAGGCAGTAGTATTGAGGTCAGCTGCTATTATTTTACCGTTGTTAAGGAATATTTGCATTTATGTAAATGTTGAGTTTTTGGACTGTAGTGGAGGTTCATTTAAATAAATGATAGAACTTCTGCAGTAAAATATATATTTGCCATAAATTCCTGTGTCTGAGTGAAATATTGGAAACTTATATTTATATATTTCAGTAATGATTGCAAAAATGGAAATATTGTAAAATTGTGTTTTGCAAAGACTCCTTCATTTTATTGGTATTCTGGAAATTAAATATAGGCACTGCAACTCGAGATTGGTTGACAACATGCTTGCATTGTCAAACCAATCGAAATAAATCGCAAAAATTTAAAAAAAATCTCATCAGGGATAAGGGTCTTTACACAATGTTTGTTATGAAACCTATGCTTATCGATGTGAAGACAAACATAAGTACTGAATTGATAAATTGAGGTTTCAATGACACCATGAAGTGCCTTGAATTTGGATCAATTTAGCTTGATAATAATCTTGATTTTGATATGAACCTTGGCCATATTCTATACAAAGCAGGAATCTTTGTCCTTCTATTTGTGAAACACATATGGAGTTGGAAGCTCAGCAGGAACAGATAAGGCTCCAAAAGTTGGAAGCCATAACAAATATCAAAAGGTGAATACCTTGTAGAGATATGGGTATTCTAACTGCAGCTGTACTAGAATCATATGATGTACATATCTCACTGAATATTCCGTCAATGATTGCTGCTGTGAGCACTGTCTAAGGTGTGATTAACATCCTTGGTCTGGTCATCAATATTTTTTGGATGATATTATGTGTAGAAGTAAAATTAACAATCAATAAGCTTCCACAGTGATATCCAAACATGGCTAAAGAATCATGAATTGCAATTTGAAATAGTGAGTGGTGGCACAAAATTGCTCCAAACATACTGTAAAAGTTAGTGGCCAGTGGAGAATTAAAGGTCTTGGTGAATGGCATAGAATTGCCATTTAATAGAACTATTACATGAAAACAAAAATGCAGTCATGTTGGCCTTGTGTTGTGGCCAGGCCACTAATAAAATCCAAGGAAATAGATTATCATGGTCACAAAGGGAAACGTCTAACTCGATCCCCACTACTCATACACATACACCTTTATACCTGCCACTCACACTAAACTCATCTATTGAGCATGCATAAAGAATAAATTATAAAACTACAAGGATGGTATGTGTAGGGTGCCATGAAAATTTGGCATAACATTTGTACATAGGAAGTGAAGATTATTACTTCCTTGTGTGTCACATGAAACCATATCCATGTTTGACTAGTGTTTTACCCCTCGCAAAACAACCCCATTCACTCTTTTTACTAGTACCATTTTACCCTGTTTTGGATTTCATCAATGTTGTTTTTGAAATCTAGATAAATTCTTCTTTGGTTTTGACTCTTTATATTTGTTTATTTTATTTTTTACGGAAATTCCTATTCAACCTTTTTGTCCTTTTGTGTATGGATTTTCCTTACATTTAAGGAAGTTTTCTCTTTAGTGAGATGGTTAGGATTTTTATTATTTGGTATTAATTAATTTAAATTATCCTCAGCTTATTAGTCTTTTAGCTAAAGATTCTTTGGAGTGTAACTCATTTCTGAAGTGTCACCATATTATTTACAGAGAATATTGCAGTGTAACCCATTTTTTTGGTTGTCACTGCGCTTCTTGCAAAAAAAATATTGGAATGTAACACATTTTCTTTGCACACATCTGGGCAAACCTATATTTATAGTTACATTACTCCTCTTTCAGCTATATAAAATAGTGTTTCTCCATCCCTTTTCTTTATGGTTGTATTTAATTATCTTGTTACCTTGAAACTCTTTTTTTTGTAGTTGAGAGATTGTAAGCATTATAAAATTTCAAGATACCATCATTATTAATGCACGTTGGGTTTTCTTCTGTCAAACAACTTCTCCATTTCAAAAATATTGTCTCACTTTTGTTGTGGTATGATTTTATGTTAATTTACTGTTTCTGTTTATGATACAATGTTTAGTAGTTGATTTTGGCATAGTATTTTTCTAACATGGTATCAAAGCTATGCTAGTAAACCTTGGATCTAAGTGTGCAGATTGTTTGTAATCAAGTATTTTTTGTGGGTTTTGTGTAGCTCATTGATGAAGGTTTAATTTTGCACCAACATTTTTTAGACAACTCATTCTTAATATATTTTTATCCCTTCACATTTTTGATTGTCAAATCTATTACTAAATTTCAACTTATAGCTCTTTTACCAAATTGGGTGCATCTTTTTTGTCTGATATTGTATCGAGGTCTTTTTTTTATGGGATGGAGATATAGATGAGATCAACAACTTTCATATTTTCAACATCTTTAAATTTGGCTTTAAAACATATTGAAATATACTATTAATATTCAGTATTTTTACCATAGTTGCCAGGAAACTCCATTTTCGGAACATAGACAACGTACCAGTCCCCGTACCCACAATTTCTGGTGAATCATTTACATATAAAATAGCCGTCTCCTTATTCATTTAACTCACGTACCCTAATTTTATTGGCGTCCCTGTCCCCGTACCAGTACCCGTACCCTGCATCTCCCGGCAACTATGATTTTTTCCCATTAGTTGTTGAAAACATATTTAGTCAGCTCCTAGACCCCCACTAGTTATTATGATCTTTTTTCATATAGTGGAGACCAGAATTGACAACTTAGACAATTATCGTTATCGCTATCATAATATCATTGATCAATGATGAAGTATGATACTATCAATATCAAAGATTCAAATGTCGTTATTATTATAAAATACAACACAACCTTCAGCTTTGCACAAGAAAGGTAGACAACAAATAAGATGAGGTCATTAATTTGGTCAAGTTAGAGCCACAACCACAGCCTTCAATGTCAAGCAAGGAGCTGCAACGGAGTGCGAGGATTAGAACCTCCCCCCAAGTTTTCACTAGACTAGGGAAGAGAAAGATGTAAAATTTGTACTATGCAATTTATGAATTATGATGATTCTATGTCAAATGTATTACTTGATTATCGTATTACCATATAATGAATATACTTGTATATATATACATAGATACACTTACAAGCATTAATGCTTATTGGAGAAGTGTACATATGTATATATATAATATAAGTATATGTGTATAAAAATATACACGTATTATTATTTGCAATATAAGATAATAAAAGATATACATCCGGTATAATGTGGATATTAATAATATTATTATTATTACCTTCGGAATATATATATATATATATATATATATATAAAATGTTATATATATATTATTTGGAAATCGAATTATTTCCTAAATTGATTTAATATTAATCTCTCAACTTTTGGAAATTGAATTATTTCCTAATTGATTAAATATTAAATCATATAACTTTGGAAATCAAATTATTTCCCAATCGATTGAATATTTATCATTTTAACCTTGGGAACGAAATATTTCTAAATCAAAATTATTGAACTATGGGAAATTGAATTATTTCCTATTTGACTATATTTTCATCATTGAAACAAAATATTTATGAATCGATATAACACATCGATTAAAGTATGGAAAGAAACGAAATTTGAATCTAATACGACGCTTGATGAAGTTGCGCACCCTGGTATTATGCACGCAGATGTAAAGGCGTTTTTGACTTAGTCTAAGGCAAGACCAAATCAAACGCAGTAACAAAGCCCTATCAATTCAGCCTGGATAATAGGCTATGTGTTCATAATTTATCAAGTGAATTTTTCCCTGCTGTATGATTCATCTGCCATTTTAGAAGTCCGGCGCCACATCTGAGAACAAATTTTGTAGGTGTCGATTGGCACAATTTCTCCATGTGCTTTGGAATTAGTCTTCACAATGCTGTCAATTGTAGTGATAGCCTCGTCGGGGCTATGGACGCCTGACTGGCAGTGAGGCAATGTCCAGGATGCTCTTGAAGTTAAGATATTTATATAACTTGCTGCAGCCAATTCCGGAAGTCAAAGTGGTTTAGAGATGGAATTAATATGCACACACTCACAGGATCTTGGATGAAGGTGTTTTGATCCAATATCGGATTCTTCTCCCCTTTTGAGTAAGTATCCTTTCCGTATGATGGTTCGAGAAAGATTAACCAAGGTTCAATTCTTAAAGTGTTTTTCAACACTTTCCCGTGGGGATGCTAGATGTTGTGACCTTTTCACACATCACCCCATTCCAAATGGGGACCCCCTAATTTTTGCTTTGTTCCTCGTCTTTTGGCTTTGGTTTTCTCTCTCTCTCTCTCGTTGTCTCTCTTTCTGTTGTCTGTCTTTCCAGGATGTGCCCATCTGTGAGCTTAAACGTGAAATTTTGGCCAAGTGTGTAGAATTGGGGTTTTGAGGTTTTTGGTCAATTTGAAGTCAAATGGAGTGAATAAGTTGGAATCTAAGCTTCACATTGCAGTCAGTATGCTTCCAGTAGGTTCCCAGCTAAATTTCATCTAACTCCGACAACTTACTATTTTTAGTAAGTGTTCGATTCAGGGCGTTCTCTCAGCACTTTTGGAGTTTTGATCATTACACTGCATCCAGAACATGTCAGGTTGCTCGTCTACAAATTTTGAGCTAGAACAGACAACTGTCTATTTTTAGCAGTACAGGTTCAGGAGCAGATTTTAGGGTTTATATGCAAAATTTCTCAATGCATGTCTGGAGATTCTTTCTGGGTTTTCTGAAACCTACGCAGTGATATAACATGCAAAATGAGACGATGACTTTCAGTATTCAGCCTTCAAAGGCTATTTTTAGGGTTTGCATGTCAGAGTTTTCGGCACATGTCTACATAATCTTTTTGGGTTTTCCGAGAGCTTCATAATGGGGTAACATGCAAGCAGAGTTGGTCACTTTTCAGGAACTTGCTATTTTTAGCCAATGCTCGCATGTTGATGATTTTTTTGGGTTTTTCAATATTTCTTGGGCAGCGTGACATGCAAACTCATCCGGCGACTGATGGGTCACTTTTTCAGACATTTACTATTTTTAGCAGTACCACTCCGGCAGTTGCCCAAACACTTCAGAATCACGAACCTGATGACATGCAACAGAAACGGAGTCGAATGGAGGTCATTCAAGGCACATGCAAGATGAATTAGGGTTTCGAGCTTCGGGACCCAAAATGAGGGGTCAAACGCCAAAATTTCCAAATATCAAGGTATCCCATCGTGATCAGCATCTTCCAAGGAGTCCACTGGTAAAATCTGAGGGCAATCGGAGCACTTACTATTTATAGTAAGCCACTTCAGAAACAGGCTATAAATAGAAAGTCAACATCAGGCGCCAGTGTGAACGGGCAGGTCACCCCATGAGGATTACAACATTCAAATTTCAAGTCAAACGGAGTTGTGGAAGTCATGAAACTGAGCAGTTACTATAAATAGTAAGCCACCTCCAGAAACATGCCAAAAATAGCAGGTCAGCGTGAGACATCAGTATGAACAGGTCAAGCAAGTGATGAGGACCCCATGGCGCGAATTTCAGGTCAAACGGAGCTACAGAGATTCAGTTATCAAGCACTTACTATTTTTAACAGGCCTGTACAGAGGAATTAGGGTTTCCTAAAATCTGCGGTGGCTCTGACAGTCATCACGAAGCGACCTCGAGCCGATGACATCAGCAGGGCCAGTAGAAGCGTACAAAGTTCGAAGGCACATTACGAGCAGTACTGGCGCAGTAAGGCACTAAAATAGCGTAATGCATCGCAGGGCATCGAGGGGGCCGATGCTTTGAAATCGCATCACGGAGTTGAGATAAAACTAAAAATCCTAGCCCCAGCCAGGGCGAGGAATCAGTTCAAAATGCAAAATTTGGGAAACTTTCTAAAAATAGAAAGTTAGGGCAAGCCGGGGCTAACATAAACAAACTACTTCAAATCAGACCAATCCATGAAAAATTCACTAAGTCTGAGAATTTTCAAGTCCAGCCTGTGAAAAGCGCCATTAAAGCTGAAGATTGATGAAAAAAGTTTCTAACTCTTCAAAACTTGAAGTCCACCCTCTCAAATGTGCCCAAGAACTTTGGAGGAGTGATGAAAATTCTACTAAGGCACTTCAAATTTGAAGTTCACCCTTCCCAATGCGCCTTGACTTGTGAAGAGGGTGACTGAAAAGTTCAAGTATTGTAAATTTGAAGCACACTACCCCAAATGGGCCTTAAGAAGAGAAGGGGATGATGAAATTTCACTAAGTATGCAAAACCTAGAGTAGACTCTGTAATGTCCCCTTCTCAAACCTGATTGTTCCAGTGACCGTTGGCCTTTTTCGTTGGGAACCCGAAGGCTAGTCGGAAGGTTAAATTAGGGTTTCCTCATTTTGAGGAGGTCATTGCTCTGAGATGGTTGTTTTAATGGCGGATTCCTTCTGGGTTTTCAGAGGGCTTCGCAGTGGTATGTTCGTCTCAGCATTCAGAGTACTTTTTGGAATTTACTATTTTTAGTAAATTCTATTTGTGGCAGCTTTCCAGATGAGCTTAGGTTGGTTGACTCCCGGCTTCAGATTGATCAGTTGACTACATCAGTATTGGCTTCAGGGCACTCTCGGAGAAATAAGTTAAGTCATTTAAATTAAAAAGTCACGTTTAAATGTTATATTTTAACGTTGACCCCTTGGCTTAGACTTAATGACTTAATGTCGTTTTAAAAAGTGGGTCTTGAGGGTGGCGCCCTCATTAAGAAATGTTTTAATTATTTCCTAAGTCAAAAGCAAGATTATGAGGGGCGCATAATTCAAAGTTTGATATTTAATTAAAATATCAAATCTGGAGCTTGAAGAGAAAGTACGCCCTCTTGAGGAGATTAGAGATTTTGACCTAAAAGCTCATTTTAGGGTTTTGTGAAGTCAACGGAAGAATTATAAAAGGGAGTCTTGGTGCATCATTTCGGCATCTTGGAAAATACACCGTTATGCTGCCGGATTGATTCTGGATTGCTTCGAGGGATGAAGACCTCCTAGTTTGGGCATCTCTTCTCGTTTGTAAGACAACGACTAGTGATGATTATTAGTCTATTTGTGAGTGCATCTTAGCTATTTCATTTGTGTTCAGTTTTGCATTGTAAAATCTGTTTTGAGTATTTTAGTGTTGCAGCTTTAGCTTCTTTTCATACAGCAGATTGCATGTTTTGCTCATATCTCAAAAAAGACAAAAAATATCATTCTGGGTACTGCATCATTGGATGAGTTTGTAATAGGCGCCCATATCTTCCAGTTCTTAGATTTTTAGAAAGAGTATTGAATTTTTAAGAGGAAGTCGAATTTCTGTCCTAGGCCGTACCATTGGCATATGCATTGGGATCCGTGTTAATTAAATCTGCAGGGTTTGGTTTAGTTTCAAGTGTCTATCTTGGTCGCCTAGATCTTCTGAGTGCTTAGCACTTTACGGCATGTCAATTGGATGATTATTAAGCAAGTTGTGAGCATTCTTTGGAACTTGTGCACTGCTGATTGCTCATTTAAAGTACAGATCTGACAAAAAGGCAGAATACAGAAATCTACATTTCTGTTTTGTGTTTGGGACACTGTGATTTCTTAAGGATTGTAATTGATTATTGGTTGAACATACTATTTGACAAGCATATGATATCTTGACATTGCAGGCAGTCATAATCTTGTAAACTGGCAGTAGTACTGACCAGTGTTTTGATATTGCTTTGTCATTTCTTGTAATAATCATTCCTACTTTCAGTTTAGAGTAAAATAGTGATAACTCCACCCTATGGTCGCTACTGTCCATTCTGGATGAGCAAGCACATTCTGGGTGTCGAGAAGTTTCCTCTTTCAGCATTATTTCTTTCAAGCATTATTTGTATTTACTCCGTCATATGGTCGCCCCTCACTCCGCTTTGGATTGGGTAGCACATACTTGGCGTTGAGTTCCTTTTCCAGCATAAGCCATTCATTTTAGATCCTCTGACCAATGCTCACCATCATCGGTGCCATACTGGTTAGAGTTGCTTCAGTACGTTTTGGTTTATCATCTAACCTTAACGGGTACTTGATTGTAATGTTGTAATCTGCAATTGTTAAAATCGAAAAAAATTGGCTCGGAATATTTCAGACTCCCTTGAATGCGCCTTTGACTTGAGAGGAGTTGGAAAAATATGCTAAGTGTGACAAATTTGAACCTCAAGGCCTCATATGCGCCCTTGCTAGATAAGGGAGACTTGAAAATCTACTAAGTATGAAAACTCAAAGCTTGACCCTCTATTTGCGCCCAAGGAGAGAAGAGGATGGCTGAAAAGTTTCTAAGTGTTTAAAACTTGAAGTGGCTACCTCAAAATGCGCCCTTGAAGTGAGAGGAGGATGGAAATTTTACTAAGTGTTGCAAACTTGAAGCTTGCCTTGCCAAGTGCACCTTAGGAAGCTAAAGATGGTTGAAATCTCGCTAAATGTTGCAAATTGGAACCTCAAGGGTAGAAATGCGCCCAACCTTTTGAAGGAGTGAAGAAATTTTCTAAGTGTGGGAAGTTGGAAGCTCCCACCCCTAAATGCGCCCTTGAGGGAGAATGGGAGATGAGAAGCATTGGAAAATATTCTAAGTTTCACAAAATGAAAGTAGAAGCTCTCAAATGCGCCCAGCCTTGAAGACAAGAATATTGAAAATTTCTAAGGCATTTAAACTTGAAGTAGGACCCCTCATTTGCGCCCAAGATAATGGAAAGAGTTAGAAATTTTTCTAAGGCATCAAAACTGAAAGTTCACTACTCTATATGCGCCTGGACCTTGAGAAGGGTAGGAAATGTTACTAAAGCGTTGAAACTAGAAGTTGACACCTCCAAGTGCGCCTAGGACAAGAATTGAGTATTGAAGGAATTTCTCTAAGACAAGGAAAATGAAAGTGAAGAGGGTTAAATGCGCCCAAGTGCCAAGGGGTAGCTTGAAATTTTTCTAAGGCATATGAAATTGGAAGCAAACCACCTCAAAAGCACCCAAGGTAAAGTGAGATTGATAAAAGTTTCTAAGGCAAGGAAAATTCTTTCTCCAGCCTCCAAATGTGCCCATCTTAGCAAGGTGGTTAGAAGTTCCTCCAAGGCAATTAAAATGGAAGCTCTACCCATGAATTGCGCCCAAGATGAGAAGGAAGTCAAGAAATATTTTCGAAGTGTTTGCAAATGGCAGGAGCACCTCCACAATGCGCCCAAGGTGGCTGGAGGCAACATGATGTTTAAAAATATTTTCTAAGTGTTGTGGAATGAGTTGGAAAATTTCTCAAGTGTCAAGGCAGGGGAAGAAAATACACCCGGATATGAAGGATGAGAATAAATTTGGTTGAGAAATATTTTTCTAAGGTTAAAAATTCAAAAATTAAATGTACCCCTTCGTTTGGAGACACATGAATTCGACGCTTTCTGAAGGGAATTTTCTTCTGGGTA